>JBBPMC010001466.1:0-10704 GCA_038090115.1 Strobilomyces echinocephalus | reverse complement strand
TTTGTAATTTCCTTTTTTGTTTTCGTTTTCGCAACTTGCCGGTATTTGCCGTGTTAACACCAACAAGTCTCACGAAGGAGGAGCGAGGCGAGCAAAGCGAGACGAGCACCGACCAATACGACCTCAAATGTTGAGTCTACAATTGTTATGTGCAGTTGGTGGTTCCCGGAAATTTAATTTCGACCAGCCATACTTACAGTAACATCATCAAGCAAGGTTATCGCCGACGCAAGTCGGCATTCCCAAGTCCGATAGTTCCAACTATCTCTACTAGTTTACATAATCTTGTCTTTGTACCACCAATGCACCGTACGGCCCTTACTCTATCGAACGTATTCGCTTATCGTCGAAATCACGCTGCAACCCGGTACCTCCCTTCCTCGACCTTCGTGGGTATCCACGTCCATGTCGACGTGCCGCAGGTCAGGAATGTTCCGCTGCCTCTGGGCCCTCCATTGCCACTTCTGGAGACTTAGTCACTGCACCAGCCGCATCAGCCACCTCGACACCCATGTATGCCAGCGCTAGAAGTGCGTACCTTGGCCGCCTATTACAACGGTCTCCAGTTTCCCACGTCAGTTTTTTCAACTCGCTCGTCATGGGCTCCGATGCCAGTGCAGTCTACGCAGACCGGGCGAGCCTGCAGAAATCCGCCTATGATGTTGGAGTGAGGTCCGTCGAGGGACGAGAACCGTCCCACGAGGTTCTGAATCACACTGCCCTTCATCGTAAGCTGATGAACCGTCATGTTGCCATGATCAGGTGAAGATACCGTACTCTCTACCTCGTTATCCCCGGCTGACTCGGCCTCCAGCATAAGCGGTGTCCTTGGGACCGGGCTCTTCCTCAGAACGTCGTCTGCCCTCGCGAATGGTGGTCCTTTGGGACTTCTCCTCAGCTACTTGCTCATGGGCTCGATATGTCTTGCTACCATGGTCTCTTCTTTTTCCCGCTAATTCCAGGCCTCTGTCATCTCATCCCTCATTGTAGCTATCTCTCGGTGAAATGACAGCTTTCCTACCCATCCCTGGTGGGTTCATCAAGCTCGCCGAGCGATTTGTTGATCCTGCGTTTGCTTTCGCGACCGGTTGGAATTATTGGTATCAATGGACGGTGAAGTTGGTTCGGCAGTTACTCTAGTGCCCTTACTCATCCTTCCTACATAGGTGACCCTACCCGGTTGGTACGACCAGACATTGGAAGTCCGTGGGTGCTGAATGTTTCCCCTAGCTGAACTGTCAGCGGCAGCAAACGTCATTAAGTACTGGGACAAGAATACCAACATTAGCCCCGCCGTATGGATTTCCGTGGGTTTGGTTGTTGCTATTGGGATTAATGCCCTCGGTGTTGGTAAGAACCTTGCCTATTTATGTTTTCTTCTCATTTCGTTGTAGGCGCATACGGGGAGGCAGAGTTTTGGTTCAGGTGAATACTACCTTCAAGCTTCGCATCACCCGCTCACAGATCTACATCTAGTTCAATTAAAGTCATCACAATAACAGGAATGATCATTCTTGGCATCATTGTCGATTTGGGTGGAAATCCAAACCACGATCGCGTCGGTTTCCGGTACTGGAAATATCCGGGTCCATTTACGAACTACCGTGGAATTACCGGACCAAAGGGCCATTTCCTTGGCACCTGCAAAGCTGCCACCCAAGCTATGTTTGCATACGTTGGTACTGAAGCGGTCGCAGTTCGTCCTCTCGTCGAAGCCTTTTCTACCTTACCTAACCTATCACCAGATGGCAGCAGCTGAAGCCAGGAATCCGCGCCGAAATATCCCGAAGGCGATCAAGACTGTTTACTTCCGTATCTTGTTATTCTATGTCGGGGGCGTGTTCATTATCGGTTTACTCGTCCCTTACAACGACTCGTCACTCAGCACTGATTCGAATGGTGGTCCCCCTGTCTCGCCGTTCGTCATTGCTTTCGAGAGGGTAGGTATTAAGGTTCTGCCGTCGGTACGTTACATGTCCATCTTTCATCCCATATGCCGACACGATCTCCAGATCATCAATGGTGTCATTCTAACCTCTGCCTGGTCTGCTGGTTCAAGTGACCTCTATCTCGCATCACGTAGTTTATGTACGCGATCCATCTTTTCGATTATCGTACGCACACTGTTTCAACTGACAAATCGTCTCTCAGACGGTCTTGCCGTCTCCGGGAGTGCTCCCAAGATCTTCAGTCGCACAACACGTTCTGGGTTACCTCACGTAGCTGTCGGGGTCTGCTCTTGCTTTGCACTGCTCGCTTATCTGACGATTCACCATGGTCCCGCCGTTGTCTTTTCCTGGTTATCCAACTTTGCTTCTACCGCCGGTTTGGTCACTTGGTTTTCTATCGGGGTGACATACCTCAGGTTCTACAAAGGTATGAAAGCTCAAGGCATCGACAGGGAAATGCTCCCTTTTGCTCCCAGAATACAACCTTTCGCTGGGTGGTGGTGCGTCTGTGGCTCCGGGTTCATCCTTTTTGTGCGTGCCATTTGTCGTCATGTCGATCGACGTTCACCGCCTCGATTTGCGCTCGTTTCACACTGCTATATTACCGCACCGTCCAGTTCAGCGCTTGGGACGTGTTCCTCAAGCATGAATGGTCCTGGAATACGTTCGTAACCGACTACATCCCAATCGTCCTCTTCCCCATCGTCTATCTCGCTGCAAAGCTTGTCATGCGCGCACACAGCGTAGGACCGGATCAGATGGACTTCACGACAAATGTGGCCGAATTCGATTCGATGACGTACGTACTGCCTTGTTCCTGTAAGTACACCTACGGCAGAGCTAATGAGAGAACAGGTTTGAGGATCCCCCACCCAAGAATGTTTTTGAGGCGTTCTGGACGTGGATGGTATGCTCCCGGTCGAATCCATCATTACGCGCACGCCTGACCCACGCTGCTTGTCTAGATGTAGCATGCACACGAACTACCACTGATACCTACCGCCATCGGCGTTTACGTCTAGGGTGAACGTTGTGTTGGAAGATTATTGGTTATTTAAACGGACGGATCTGTATTTCTCATTGGACGTTGTAATGGACCGGGACTGCGCAGCAGGAACTCGGAGTGGAACCCTGGACAGCGATCAAGTATAACTTTTCGGCAGGTAGAAGGACTGCGGTAGGCATAGTCGCTCCTTGTCCCCGTACGTCGTCTCAACAACTCTGATCATGAACTCAGTCCAGTCCGCTTGCCCCCATGGGCCACGGCTGGTTTCCAGGCTTCCGATTCTAACTTTTTTCGTTCGATCTAGTACTTATAGGGTATACTATGTCGGCATTGCAGAACGTTGTGGCGGACAAAAGTTTCTGCAGGCCCTCAGGCCCTGAGATCTTCCAGAGCAACATCGCAGGGCCTGAAGTCCTGCAGCGAATCGAGGATCACCCGATCACCGAGCGGAGTCAGTGCGGAGGGAACTTCGCCTAGCAACGACATTCAAACTCTCAAGCGAGGTGAGCCGCTGACTCGCCACCGAGGCACACAACGTCGACATTGTGCCTGCCACACAGCAAGTAAAATTTCATGCAGTGATACTTATGTAAATGACGAACATGACTCTGGTACCTTACACTCGATATTTTCTTTCTCTCGGGCCTATTCTTGCAGGAAATGGCGTCTGGCTGACTCAAGCACCATCATAAGATTCGAATTCTTGCCTATGATGTCGATGTCGAACCAGTCGCCAGACTTGAAGCTTCAGCTTCTCCTCCAGTCCACACTGTCGGTTTACTCGTTCCTTACAACGATCCGTCGCTTCACGACAGTTTCATGAATGCTCCTTCATTCATTTCTGCATCGCCATTCGTCGTCACTTGCGAAGCAGCTGGTATCAAAATTTTGTATTACCAAGACTCATAGACCGGTTCACAGTGTTGGCAGGTACTGACACTCCGAACAGACCGTCAACAGCGCTATTCTCATCTCTGCAGGATCTGTTCGAGTGATCTCTACCTCGCCTCTCGTAGTTCATGTAGGTGGACTGTCTTGTTTCTTCGTGGTCAGCCCCATCCAGATTGTCTCTGGCGGTGCCCCTCGGAAGATCTTCAGTCACACATCGGGTCGCCCTACGTCGCCGTCTGCTCTTGCTCTGCGTTGTTCGCGTACCTGGCGGTATGGAACAGTTCTGGCAATGTCTTATCGTGGTTCTCCGCCTTCGCCACCTCAGGTAGTCTTGTCACTTGGATCGGTATCGGGGTGACGTACCTCAGGTTCTACAAAGGCTTGAAGGCGCAGGGCATCGACAGGAAGACTCTTCCGTACGCCTCCAGATTGCAACCGTTCGCAAAGGATGGTGGTGCGTGTGGCTGTCTGGTTGTGGATTCGTTCTCTTCGTGCGTGTTCCCCTTTTCAATAGCGGCGGCA
Source organism: Strobilomyces echinocephalus (assembly GCA_038090115.1). Taxonomy (NCBI): domain Eukaryota; kingdom Fungi; phylum Basidiomycota; class Agaricomycetes; order Boletales; family Boletaceae; genus Strobilomyces; species Strobilomyces echinocephalus. The sequence goes on along the minus strand of JBBPMC010001466.1, from coordinate 6,336 downwards.
ACGGCGTCCGATCGACCGATCATCATAGTTCAGTTCCTCAAAAACGACTGGTCCACGATCGGAGAGTTCGCGGGCGCCCATTTCCCGATCGTCTTCTTCCCCGTCCGCTACGTCGCCGCCAAGTTCGTCATGGGCGTGCGAACCGTCAGGGCGGACGAGATGGCCTTTGAAACCAACGGCCGACTTCGATAGGATGACGTGCCGCTACGTTGTCTCGCGAGGCCGGGCACGCGTGGACGGCGATCCGTTATTCCGATCTGTAGTGTCTGTCTCAATAAGTTGTACTTACCCTGGAGGCGTGCATCTTTGTTGTCCGGTAGGCTCGATATTGTGCACGAATAGATGGATGTGATTTGCAAACGCTGAACTTCATGCACCCATGTTCAACACTGTAAGCTGACACGCTTGTGAGACCTTCTCCCGACGGGGGTTCGAGATCACGACTTCCAATTATTTACTCCAGTAACCTAGTTCCAGATAAGATAACAGACCCTACATCTTCCAGGCCGGACGTAATCCTGCCGGACCCATCAAGGCGATGTAACGCTGAGCGCAGCGAGCGCGACGCTGATCACCCTCGCCAACTCTTCCTCGGACAATACCGTCGACGCAGACGCCGGCTCCTCTCCGACGTCCACGTTCATCTCTACACCCAAACCCAGTCCTTGTCCCTCCCGTCCCTGCCCCTGGAGGTCCTCCACCTCGACGCCAAGCGGCCCCAGAATCGGCACGTCCATCGCAAGCGGACCAGAGAGACCAGAAGCGTCCGAGGCGCCACGATGCACGACCGTCTCGGGCGGCGGCGGAGGCGCCCACGCACAATACTCCCCCACGTCCGGCTGTGGCCAATACCGCACGTCCTCCACCACCTCCCCTTCCTCCAGCTCCGACAATGGCGTGAGGCTACCGTCGGAGTCGAGCGCGGACGTCGAACAGAGCGACGACTGTGGCGGGAGCGTCGGACTCGCCGAGCCCGGCATCCGCCCGTACGGCCCGTACAGCGGCGCGAGGTCACCGACGTAGTACCGTCGTCGACGCCCGTCGGTCGACTCCGCCTTGTCCATGTCCTTTCCCTTGCTCCGAACCACGTCGACGCTCGGCTCGAGATCCCGCACACCACGGAGCTTCCACGCATCGAGCGGGCGCCCGATGAAGACGCGGGGCCCCCTCGGCTTCTCCCGTTTCTTGTCACGCTTCGTCTTCTTCTTCGGAGGCGGAGGCGCAGGGAATGGTCCCTGCGTCTGGAGACGCTCCATTTGGTCGCGCGTCATGAATGCGGTCCCCATGCGCTCGCCTTCCATCCCGTACACGTGCGCCCAGAACTGGGGCTGTACTGGTAGTGTGCTCGGTTCAGGCGTTGGTGTCGTCGCAGTACTCGCGCTTCTCTGTGGGTCCACGTTCCTCAGGGGTGGCGGCGTTTGGGTTCGTGGAAGCGACCTGCTACCGTCTCGCACGAGCGTCACTTTAGTTTTGAACAACGACGCGGCGAGTCCTCCAAGCCTCATTGAGACAAATTCTTCACCCCTGTTCCTCGAACAGAGCGAACAGTTGCACGTGTTCGTGCACACTGGGCACAAGAAACCCGCGCTGTGCTCGTCGAAGGTGACGTCAGGGTATCTAGGATCGGAGATAAATCAGCGCAAATCCAAGAGGATTCCAGAAGCGAACCTACCGATACATAATACATCGATTGCAGAAACGCTTTCCGCAGATGCGGTCCTGGACCACGTTAGAGCACGACATTTTGGGTCGCGCGGATTTATTTCGGCATTGGTGACAGTATGACATTGCCGGGGCGGCCTCAGTTTCTGCGTCTTCATGCTCGATAACCGATTCCTTGCTTGCGACACTCGGACGTTTCAACTTGAGCTTGATCTTGAACGTCGAGGGCTCGGGTATGTAGTCAGAATCAGATTCAGGGGCAGTCTGAGATTCACGCAGCTTGCGCGACGGTGCTGAACGTCTCTTCGGATGATCCTCTCCATCACTGCAAGACTGCTTAGACTTCTTTACAACTCCCGATGGTGTCCGAGCTGATGGTGTCCGAGCTGATGGTGTCTGAGCTGATGGCGTGGGAGGGGAGCTTCCTGAATCGCGGTATTTGATTTGGACCGACCGTTTGCCTGATAGCAAAGGCATGCTCGAGGAATCAATAGGACGGCGAACATAGATGACCGGGAGCTTGGACCGCTGTTTCGGAGTCGAATCCTTCGGAACCTGCGGCTGCGACCGCGATTGCTCTTGTGATTGTTCCAGACCGAGAAGAGAGGGATCGATGGTGTCAATAGCCGTGGGGGCGACCTCACCGTTGGAAGAGGATGGATCATCTGGTAGTAAGCCCGCTCCCTGTTCGAACGACCAAGTATCCGCGGGAGAAGGGTCGAAGATATTGCTAGGCGGGGATGAGAAATAGTCCACAGGATGCGACGGGGGATCGGCGATAGGTCCAGGTGCTGTGGGTGAGTCCGCTGCGGGAGGGCTTGGAGGAACTCCTAGGAAACATTCATGATTGCCTATATCAGTCAGACGGGGATCGAGTTCCAAAGACCCGAAATCATGATGAGAATGTCCCGCAGACTGGAGCAGATGAGGGCGGAATGTATGCGCCGAAGCGAGTTCCTGGCGGAGAGGTACGTACTTGGCAGGAGAGTCACCAAGTCCGTTAAAATATTGGTTCATGTCATGCTCCATGTCGCCGACTGCCGAACCTTGGGGAACCACTGGGCTAGAGGGCGCTAGGACAACCGCGGTGCTTGGTCTGGGCCGGGCATCGTCTAGTAGATCCTGATTGTCCTCAGCGGAGGCTTGTTCATTGGAAGCTTGGTTCGTACTGTCGTCCTGGACCGAACTCCCTGGCGGGGCCAGTTTCCAGGCGCGTAGCTGTTCAATCGAGACGTAGCCCGCGCTTCCTGGCAAGCGAGGCGACGGGGTGCTCGCTGACCGAGCCCAGACACATGCTTTTGCAAGCAGCCGAAAGTCCTGTGTCCAATCAAGTTCGGCTTCCCGAAGCCTAGATGCGTGTTCCCGCCATGCATTAGCAAACTGGAAACGTGAATTTGCCAAGAGGTCCAAGGCCGAGAGCGGGGGATAAGTGTCGTCGTCGTAAAGGGGAATCATTGCATGTTCTTCGAGAGCGTCTAGAAACGCGCCTGGAAATACGTGCGCCCCGTCAGCAGGGACGAGTCGTTTGTACTTGTTGCTAGCAGAGACCACGTCAAGCTCGGGTTCTTTGCCCTTCCGCTTCTTTGGGGTGTGCCCCTTCGTGACCAACGGGGAACCCATGAGAGAGGAATCCCTGACCGCGCTCTCTACGGTAGTACTCGGTGGTGGCGGGGCAGAAAGGTTGAACACTGGCTGGTAATCCGCCTTGGTCAATCCTTTGGGGAAGGAAGGAACCGCAAGATAATCGATGAACAGTCGAGTACGTCTCCTAGGGGGCGGTGGAGGTGTGAAAAGGGATTGTTCCGGAGCTATGGGGGAACTACGTCCGGAAGACGCAGTTCGACGGCACTGCTCTGTACCGGGACCAGTATAATGGCTGTTGGATCTTTTACGTTTTGGGACCTTGAAGAAGATTAGGATGAATAACACGTCATTCCGGGGTTGGATCCAGAACCGAAGACTAACCAGCAACTTAGTGTCATCTTCGGTATCTTCTAGAGTGAGATCTATGAGTTCGGAGTCCATCGTGGACGTGGGTCTTGATAGCATGACAGATTTACTTGAAGAGACGAGCCATGAGTTATGGACACGAGATGCATGTACAGATGAGTCAGGCGTGATGTAGGGCGACTTTGAGGATGTGATAAAAGAGGAACGACGTGAAGCTGAGTTTGGAGTGGAGCGCTGCGTGGATCGTCAAGAAGGGTCCACAAAGAGAAAGGGGGAGGAAGATTTACCACGGTGGCAGCCTTGCGTGAACGATGTACAGTGTGTGAGGATGTTGATGTGGTATCGACACGACTCGAGGGTCGCGCATGTGCAGATGAGTTTGCTCGTGAGTCACGCTGTTGGGTCGTCTGGAGTGAGCCGGAGACGAGGCAGGCAAGCTGAAAGTTCGCACCTCAGAGCCGAAACGGAAAACAGACTGCTGAGCGTGTTTCTGCTCTGAAAATTTTCCTGGAGGGCGATGATCCACGGGTGTACTTTCGCGAGGAGAGGGATACGAATCGTGGGCGAGGTTGGATGACGAGCGACGCCAGTTTCGTGGTTGGCTGAGACGGCCGTCCCACTGGCTGGCGAGTTCCGAGATTGTCTTGGTGGACATGACCCCGGAAGTGGCTGGCCACTTGTCGAGACGCGGCCTGTGCTGATCAGTCGTGGTCGTGGTCTGCGCGAACGCGCTCTCGTTCAATGGCCCGTTTCGGCACTTGCCGAACGCGCCGATTTGACTCAACAAAGGCGATCCTCCGCGTCAACAGCATAAACGACAAACTACGAGCTGATGCCATCACATGAATTCAGCACAGGGACTCATAGAGGTACGTAGGTCGCAAGGAGAGCCCCTAGTAGGTTGGCTGTCGCGTTTGTTCCAGACTTCGGGAAACCGCGCCAGGTTTAAGCGACAAAGGCTCCGAGTCTGATCAGACTGTCGTGGTGATAAATATCATCTGAAGCCACGCGAAAGCGGTGAGTCACGTACGACTCTTCACTCCATCGCAGTCATCTTTGTCGAGACAGCATATTCTACGCCATTGGTCGATCGAGACGCGGTGCCAGAGTCCGTGTGGTCATACATCGCGATGTGATGTTATCAACTCGAAGTCAAGTCATCGAACGCGTCCTTAAAATATCGTCCAGGCTGACGAGCCGGCTCCGAACAGACCGCGAACTCGATGGATGCTGGGTAAAACAAACCGCGTTATCAATACTAGTACCAGTGTTTTATCATCTTAAGCATCTATTTTTATCCAGTTCTCCCGGGCGCAACCTGATAAACCGCACGAGGTCTTCGTCCATCACCGCGTTTCGGCCGCAGTTCGGTTCGTAGCCACCTATCTAATACTCCCTGGATGCCTCCAGAACCCCCGCGCTATGGTCCACTCCGTGTTTGTGCAGGAGCGATGATACTCACAAGTGGCGAGCGCTGTCCAAACTGGCAACAGACGTGTCTCTGTCCTCCCTCCTGCACGTTCTGGCCTGGAAGGGTAAACTTGATTAGTCCTAGAGGTGCATCATTTCTCCTACGCATTCCAGACGCTGATGACATTGCCCCATTCACCTGTCGTTTATGTCAGGAAAGGAACGTTGTTTCCGATCAGTGTTTGGGAAGGTCTTCCTTGATTATTCGACGCTGAGCTCAGGAAATTGATCGTTTTTTTCTTAACGAAGTAATCCATTTGATGTCAAAGAGATCGCGACGTGACGAGCATCGGTGACGTACCGCGCTGCATAGTAGACGCGCCGATCGGGCGTCCGAAGTTTTTAAAAGGCGGAAGCGACCTGTCTCGGACAGGGAATATCTCAAAAACGAGCATTCGGCTGCAGTATCTGCGGAGAGTGTTAGTACTTCTGAACACTAAACACTAAACCCAGCGCAAGCGACGCGCACGCCCACACAGGCTCTTGCTTAGTTCTGTCAAAAACCATTGAACGGCGAACTCAGAACCCAACATCGACCTGGGCGTTCCGAGCTGCGCCCCGGTAGATGATTCCTGAGATTGATACCGACGCACTCACACAAGTGAGGCTGAGCTTGATGCGAGAAACCCGCCAACATTACGTACGCGAGACCTGTTCACTTGACCTACCATTTAGCGCACCATCAAACGCCCAGCGGTCCACGCCTTCTCCGAGTCGGCAACAGGTAATTCATTATCTACATCTGTCCAGCAGCCGCGCATTGCCGGCCTCTTTACCCAGGCTGTGCCATTGGGAAGTGCTGAAGATTCAGATGCGGCGTACCTATCATGATGTCGCGAAGTGCCAGCCCAAAGGCCTCTAATATCCCTCTACCACCACGTTCTATCACTGATGACGGGCACGAGTCACTATCATCGCCATGCGATTCGCAAGGGCTATAAAACGATGGCCAAGCTGTAGGGTGCACAGCCGACTATCTCCCGGGCCGTTGCCACCATGTCCTCCGCCATCCTCAACTCCATGCAGGGTCCTCTGTGTGGGACCTTAGCATCAATGTTGCTCTACGGCGTAATCTGCGTGCAGACCTTTCAGTATGCCATGAATTATGGCGCTTCGGACAGGCAAACCATAAAGTGGTTGGTGAGTCAACCTTGAAACGAGGTGTGCCACCGCTGCTTACTTGAACGAACTGGATCAGGTAGCGTTCACATGGTGCGTTTCGCCCCGGAGTGCACTAATGGATCGACTCATATC
>JBBPMC010001465.1:0-10710 GCA_038090115.1 Strobilomyces echinocephalus | reverse complement strand
TGTCACTGGAATCACTCACTGGTCTGCAGAGGAGAACTTCAGTGAAAGGGAATTGATTTAGGCTGATACAGAGCCTCTATTTATACACAACAGAAGCCCTGCTGACTACAACTTTTCCACAGCTTGTGGATGCCAAAAAATCATTCTCTGGTCATTGATTGGCCAGTTTCTTGACTTCTCTTGACTTCCCATGACTTGTTCTGACTGCCTATGACTCAGGCTGACCATGCTTTTGATGGCACTAGTCACCTTTCATATGCCTGGGGAAAGGTTGTGCCTGGTTCCCTTCATTCGGGCTCCTAGTCACTTGGATGACACTTCGCCCAGAATGGGCTGCTGTGCTTTCCCCTGTGCCTGTGTGGCTATACTGGGTATATGGTAGGTTGTCAGGGGTCATGTGAGGCTGGGTATATGTGTGGGATAGTAGTGTCAGCTGATAGGGGTGCACTACTAGCATTTGTGTTTAAATGTCCATAGTACTAGGTAGTGTCTTGGGGTGATAGGAAACATATGGGCATAACTTCACAACCTAGTAGAGGAAAAATATGAAACTTGTAAGGTAGCTAGAGCATAGTCTAACAGTCCTATAAATAAAGTCTGGGGTCCTTTCAACAGTGTGAAACTGAATGGAAAAGAAAACCAACTAGCATGTTGCTAGACCTATGTAAATTCCAGCACGATTTCATTTCCGTGCAGGTCACTGTGTACTCGTTTTTCAAGCTTGATGCAGTATCTATCGAGTATGTTGATGGATGCCTTACTCACTTCTTTCCTTGTGGTGCACGCAAGTGCAAACTTGCTGCTGGTGGTGTCTGCTGCTATCAAGATTTGAAGGATCGTGCGTCTATGGCCAATCTCAAGCACCATGCCACTGCGTGTTGGGGTAAGGAGGCTGTTGACAGTGCTTTTAACAGTCGCACATCCCAGGGGTCAAGTGGCAGCATCTATGCTGCATTTGCTCAGCAGGGTGACAAGCAACCTGTTCACCATCCACAATGCTTACTTAACAATGTTGATTTGTGGTAGGAACTACTTTACTTCATGTTTTCAAGCCCTGACACTATATCCATAGAGTTCTACTCGTATGCTGGATTGCCAAAAACAACCGCCCTGTCAATATCATCAATGATCGCGTACTTCATGACATCCTGACCACTGGGCGTCCAAGTCTCACTCTACCATCTCATGCCACGCTGTCACACTGTGCAACAGTAAGTCCATCTGGGGTGACCTGAGTGGTTACCCTGACGGTCCTGATGATCTGTTGGGTGTGGGGGAAGGTCAGTTTGCCCCTAGGAACTCTTGGAACACAGGGGAAGCAGGGGAGAAGCTCTTCCAGCTGCCCAGAAAGAGAGGAAAGCAGTCCGAGGGTTAGGCTGAAGGTCCGAAAGTCTGGGCCGACGGTTCGGGCGTCGAGTGTGAGGTACAAAGGTCGTGGACAGTGTCGGTGGACAGTGAAGACGGTGGAAAACGGTCGGTGGAACGGTAACGGTCGGTAGTGAGCAGAAGGAAGCTGTCATTATGACACTTGGTATGACTTTTTGTACTTGGCCGAGACCGAGGCTACGAGATATGTCCGAAACGAGTGACTAAGTAAGGAGCGACGTCACCAGCCAGTCTGATACGACGGGCGACAAGTGGATGGTCCATAGTAAGTACGATACGAGAACGAAATGAATCCAGGACAACGAAGAAAGTGACCGGCCTCCTAGAATGAGGACCGATGTGGGCCGAGACAGGCCGAGGATGGGCCGACAGGCCGGACTTACGCTCGGGCCATGTTGACATCACTAGAACTGGGCCTAAGAGTCCGAGAGCGAAGGGAATTGAATCAGAAATGAAGCAAGAGAATGAGTAGTGTCCGTAGAGTCTATGAGAATGCTTGATTGTAACCGTAGAGACCTACCGATCTCTACAATGCGACATGGATGTACTGTTCAAGGAATGCCAAAAACGTGTTGGAAAGATGTTACAGGTCAGCTTTTCGATGTTCAGTGTTCATTTTTTCACACCCATTGTACCAGGGACATCCTGGACATCTGCATTTTGCCACTGATACTTGGACATCTCCGAACCACTGTGCATTCATGGCTTGGATGGTCCACTTCGAACATAAGGGAGAGACTCTTTGCTTCTTGCTCGACATCATTGAAGTGCCAGAGGTATGCTACTGTGGTAAAGGACTGCTTGATTACTAACTCGTAGATCAGTCATATAATGGCATCACCCTAGCAAGAGTGTTTCAGGATATGCTCGAGCAATTCGGTCTCACAGAAAAGGTAAGTAAGATGTCTACATCAAATATTTGTAGGTTCAGCTAGACGCATAGATCCTGTTCGTGAATGCAGACAATGCGAGCTCAAATGATACACAGACAAAGAAACTGGCAACCCTGGACAATTCGTTTGAGATAGCCAATCGTGCTTGTTGCTTTAACCATATGATTCAGTTGGCAGTGAAGGCCCTTCTTTGGCCACTCAATCCGGGAGTCGGTGGCAAAGACGACATTGAAGATGACAACCATAGAGATTCTATGCCTGCCATGGGCATGATCCTGGATGATGATAGTGAGGAGATGAGTGTAGATGATGACATTGAGGTCAACAATGCTGATGAGTCTGCCGGTGATGACCCGGAGGATGATATTGATGAATTGGATGCTATGCTTAGTGTGGAGAAGGATGATATCCTGTCCGAGACTATTGTCATCTGGGATGCGGTCTCCAAAGTCGGTCAACCTTTTTGTTTGCCCCAGCGCTGACTTTGATGCAAAAGCTATTATGTAACATGTCCGACGACTAGTGTTCATGATTGTTCACTCAACTACCAAGGCACTCCCTGCTTGGTGGACACATTGCGAGGCAGTTGACATGAAAGCCAATTTAATCCCCTGTGACGTCGTAACCTGCTGGAACTTGACCTACAATATGCTCGTATTTGCATTTCAGTATCGGGAGGTCGTTGACAAAATCACGGTTGACAAGAAGCTGCCCGAGCTTTGCAAGTATGAGCTCGATGAGACTGATTGGGAAGTGATCCAAGAGCTTGTTGCGGTACTCAAGGTAGTTTAATATTCTCATGCATATTCCATTGCTTATTGCTTGACAGCATTATAAGCATGCGACATCATATTTCTCACAGGACTTGGCGTCGATTGTGGCAGTGATTCCTGCCATGGACAAGTTTGACGATCACCTGGACCAGAGGTCTCGAGAATCCTTTAGCCCAGCCATACGCTCTGGAATGAAGCTCACATGAAACAAGATGAATCGGTACTGGAAAGTGACAGATGACTCTAACATGTACAGGATTGCGATGGGTATGTCACATCCACAACGTACTAACATTGGTATTGACTCAAGCTTTGCAAAAAAGTGCTTCATCCAGAACTTAAGCTTGAATATTTCCAAGAACACCGTTGGGAAGATGAATGGATTGACATGGCTGAAAATGTAGTACGCGAAGAGTGGATGGACTGTTACAAGGATCAAATCACACCACCAGCTATGCCATCCATCTTGAACAATGACAGAAAGGATTCGGTACAATGATCTTTTGACTTTTGACTTGCTTACTGATTTAGCAGCAGCGACATGATGCCATTAGGGATTTTGGCCACATTTCAGTCGCAGTGGCCTCTGTTTTGAAGGACGAGCTAGATGAATACTTGCAAGAGCCGACTGAGGTTGTCCCAGACAATGACCCTCTTCAGTGGTGGAACATCAATAAGCAGAAGTACCCGAACCTTCACCACATGGCCCTTGACTACCTCAGTGTTCCTGGTGAGTGTATATCTCCCTCTCATTGATGCATGTCCATGGCTCATTCACCTGTCGTGTCTAGCAATGTCGACCGCTGTTGAGCGGGTATTCTCACAAGGCCGGCAGCTTCTACATTTTACGCAGAACAGGTTGACCGGGCATTCTACATGAGCCTCTCTATGTCTCAGGTCATGGTTGTGCCATGACCTGGTGTCTTTGAATGATCTGGTTGCATTAATCTGGCAGAAGAAGTGAAAAACACCACCTACATAACTAGTACTAGCTAGTTGGTAGAGATGCGAGCCTCTCGTTGAATGTATGAAGACATTTGTTAGTTACTCAACCTGCAGGTTTCTGTTACACTTCGCTCCTCATCCAGTCCTTATCGGATGACATCTCAAGGACTTACGAACTTATCTTTCCTTTCTTTCTTATCTAATCTTATCGAACCTTATCTTTATCTTATCACAGGATCAACGGCCATAGCCTCGCCCTCTGATCTCTGCACCATCGTTACTCGTTTCACCCTTCGTTTCACCTCGCGCTTGCCACAACCCTTGACACAGCCAAAGGCCTGTGCATGCTTCCATTCCATTATGTTTCATCTCCGTGTTTCACATGCTTCTCTCCCATCCAACCCTCCTTCCATCTCACATGTTTCATCTCCGTTTCGTCACCATGTTTCACATTTGATACGCGTTTCAGCCACACTCCTGCACCCAGGGGCAAAGGGCTTGGACTGTTATAGACGAAACACCTTATGTAAACCTATGTAGTCTCTGAATATATAACCCCAGTCTAGTTCACTTGGGCATCTTCCTCCCTAAGGCACACCCAGCCTAGATTCCAACTCATCCTCTTCACTCTCCAAAGAGCTCTCAGTTGACAAGTGGTAACCTGAGGACTTAGGTCTTAGGGTTGTATCATTTGAACTAGACTCTCCCCCATCCTCGCTTACCAACCTCTACTCGTTACCCGCTCGCATCCCCACGTCACAAGTGCGTGCCGGGTTCCTCTCCAAGGAGATAGCACACAAGGCTCAATGGAGTTCTACTAGTGCCTATCCACTTTCACACGACCCTTCAACCTTTTCCCTCCGTCTCCGTCTACTCACCCCCAGCGGTACCTGGCCTAGAGCACCCGTACCTGGGACAGACGATACTTGTGGGATCTAACGCTAGGAGAGCGCTCGCCGTCTCAGAAGTTGATCGGGAGCAATCGCCTGAAGAGCATATGCCGTCGCCCTCTCTCACCCCATTCTCAGAGCATACGCCCGCTCCATCTCCACCGCCGCGCTCCCCCACCACACGCTTCCTAGCGGAGCTTGAAAGAGACCTTACGCCGTGTCTCTGGGACGACGCATTCTTAGCCTACTCACACGAGTCGGCCTTCGCCCTATACGTAAGATCTTTGGAAGGGTGCTTCCTGAGACAGACGAACATCCGAGCACCAGAACTGATCGACCAGGAGTCGATCATAGCCGAAACTGTCAAAGAAGAGGAGATCCCGCTGTACGAGGACCTCAACGACTACCCGGCTCTTCCCCCTTACATACCCGATTCCTCACCTCCCCAGTGGATCCCATCTCCCGCTGGACTTACTGCGTTTCGCTTGAGTCAGGACAGCTTGAACCAAGGAGACGCACCCGCTATTAAAAGAGAGACGCAGACACCGGAGTTAGGAGAAGCTTCAAGACGCGCACAAGTACCACGCATCGGACCAATAAGAAACGGTCCCCAAGTAGCAAGAAGAACGCACCGCTTCCACAGGACTAGAATCATCCGCGAAGAAAGACCCCTCCCAGACGGGATTACACGCATCAATCTCCGTCCCTGTTACACGCTTCACAAGCCGAAGCGTTATCTTTAGATAAATTTGAATGACATTTACTTTTGGAGAAACGACCCTCCTTCTCACCGCTCTCATCACCGGAGCAACTATCTTCCTCTTCCATTATGTGCACAAGACTTCTCAGGCTTTCATCGTCGCCCTTCAAGTAAACTACTTTCAGATCTCGTTCGCGATCGTTTCACCAGACCGACTAGCAGGTAATGGCTGGGAATACAACCCGAACAACACCACGTGGGATAACCAGGACGGTTGGAACGAAGCCAACAACTAAGCAATGGCCGCAATTCCCCTCCCCCTTTCTGATGCGCTGGACGCCCTAGCCGCTAACCCACAGTGGCAACCATTTACACAAGCACTACAGCTCCACCTAGAACAAGGGGAGCTCATCCGACAACAACTCCTTGCGCAGAATCAGACCCTGGCAACGGAGATCCACGCCACCGATCAAAGGGCTCGCACCACGGCCCAACAAGTGAACGTCATGCAGAACCAAATTACTGGTTTGCAGAACGCGCTGGCCACACAAGGAGGTGCACCGCCAAGGCAACAACAGCCTCAGGGACAGGCAGACCCTAAACTCTCCAAAATCGTCAAAGACCCCGGCGACTTCAACGGAAGCAAGGGCAAAACATTTAAAGAATGGTGGATGAAAGGTCCAAATATGGAAAGAAGAAAACGCTCATGCATTGCAAGGGGACGCCGCAGTCAAAGCGGTCTTGTCCTGGATGACAAAAGGGGCCGGCGAGTTCGCACGAGCCCACATCATGGCCATGCTGCGGGGCCAGCCGCTGTCATGGGACGACTTCGAAACCAAACTGGTCAACCAATTCCGCTTTGCTAATGAGCAAGAGTGGAACCGCAAAGCTCTACAGTCCCTCAAAGGAGACGGCATGTCGGTAGAAACCTACCTGACGAAATTCGAGACCCACGCCCTCCACGCTGGTTGGGATGACGCGAGACTTCTCAAAATAATGGAGACCAAGGCGGACTCCGCGCTCACTAAGAAGCTCCTTCTGGAGAAGGGGCGGTACACGGATCTTGCCCAATTCAAGAAAGATCTCCGTGAACTTGGCATAAGAACGGCCTTGTTCACCTTCATGAGAAAAGGGACAGCAGAACGGTCCGCTGGCAGGAGCTGTGACCCGAACACCATGGACGTGGACGCGGTCCAAAAACACTCAAACAAGTGCTACAACTGTGGCAGCGAAGACGGGCACTTCGTCAAAGATTGCCCAAAACCTAAAATCCAATGCCCAGAATGCAAGTTCATGGGCGGAGGACATAAGAAAGACTGCCGACGCAGCAAAGGCGGCCGCAATGTGCGCTCAATGGAAAAAGCCACAACCTCCTGGGATGAGGATAAAAGCACCGAAGACAAGAAGCCCACTGGCAAGAAGGAAGCCGTGGCGAAGCCCGATAAGGGCAAGTCAAGGGACTTCCGTGTGTCCATACAAGGCATGGACTTCGACGAGGCCCGCGCATGGTTCGCGGATTATGAGAACCTTGAGAAGAAGAAGTCGGGAAAAGTCTAGGCCTGCGGCCCACTGGGAACACCTCGGGCCCTAGACCTGCAAATAGATTCGCCGTGCTGCCTATAGAAGGGACCCTAGACAAGGAGGATTCTGTAGGTACTAAATTAAATTCACCTTTGCCGTCAGCCGGGCCTCCTTCGGAGCTTGCCAGGGACGATACACCTGGGCTTAATTCGGCTTATACAAAAAATAAAAACATCCCCGAGGACGCCTACGTTCGCACCGCTAACCCAGAGTGGGAAATCCTCATGGAAATCAAGATCTGCCCATGGGAGCAACGAGGCAATTACGTCATGCTCAATGCGCTTCTGGATTCAGGCACAAACACTATCTTTATCGATCGGCAATGGGCCGAAGAAAATACTATTCCCCTATTCAACCTCCGACACCCCATGCCCGTCTACAACGTGGATGGCACACACAACTCCGCCGGATCTATATCCCACGCCGCAGAACTAGTTTTGGAATTTCAGGGACACCGTGAATGAGTCACGGCAGAAGTAACAGATCTCGGCAAGAATGCCTTCATTCTAGGCTTCTCATGGCTGAAACGCCACAACCCCGAAATCGACTGGACTCGAGGCACGGTCAAAATGACACGTTGCCCCCGTCAATGTGCCCGCTTGCAGGACAAGTCTCCGTTTATACGCCGTATTGAGGCTAAGGAAGAAGAAAACCAATACTACGTTCACAGGCAGCTTCGTGCCATGGAACAACCCAAACAAACTGAGAAAACGCCAGAAGAACTGGTGCCAAAAGAATATCACAAATACCTTAAAGTATTCTCGAAAAAGGAGTCTGAGCGGATGCCCATTAGGAAACCATGGGATCACGCTATCGAGCTCAAAGAATCATTTAAACCCTGCAAGGGACGCATCATCCCTCTATCGCCGACGGAGCAAGAAGAGGTCACCGCGTTTTTAGATGATCAGCTCAAGAAGGGATATATCAGACCCTCGAAATCTCTGCAAACAAGCTCCGTGTTCTTCGTGCCAAAGAAAGATGGCAGAAAACGCATGGTACAGGATTACCGATATCTAAATGAACACACGGTTAAAAACAACTACCCGCTGCCGTTGATCGGGCAGCTTGTCGATAAGCTCAAAGGAGCCAAGTTATTCACAAAAATGGATCTCAGATGGGGCTACAACAACGTCCGGATCAAAGAAGGCGACGAATGGAAAGCCGCCTTCGTCTGCTTCCGTGGATCGTTCGAACCCCTCGTCATGTATTTTGGATTATGCAATTCCCCCGCCACCTTCCAAGCGATGATGAACAAGATCTTCGCCAACATGGATGACGTCGTGGTGGTTTACATCGACGACCTCATGATCTTCACAAAAACAGATAACCAAGAGGAGCACGATAGAATTGTGCTAGAGGTCTTACGCCGCCTCGAAGAAAACAACTTATTCGTAAAACCAGAACAATGTACCTTCCGTGCCACCGAGGTGGACTTCCTCGGAATGATCGTAGGAAAAGACGGTATTAAAATGGACCAAGAAAAGGTCGCGGCCATCATGGAATGGCCTTTTGGGAAGTACGCAGCTTCCTAGGCCTCGCCAATTTCTACCGAAGGTTCATTCAAGGCTATGCGCAAGTCGCACGCCCTCTGAACGATCTCACAAAGAAGGAGCAACCCTTCGAGTGGAAAGAAGCTCAACAAAATGCGTTTGATACGCTAAAAACCCATTTTACCACCGCGCCAATTCTGGCCTACCCTGACATAGATTGCAAATTCCGACTCGAAAGCGATGCTTCGGATTACGCAACAGGGGCAGTATTATCTATAGAAAAGGAAGACGGTCTCTGGCACCCGGTTGCCTATTCCAGCTATTCAATGTCCGCCGAGGAACGAAATTACCCGGTCGCTGACAAAGAACTGCTTAGCGTCATCAGGGCGCTGGAGCAGTGGAGACACTATCTAGAAGGTGCTAAGCACCGCTTCGACATCTGGAATGATCACGCAAACCTGCAATGGTTCATGACGAGACAGGACCTCAACCGACGACAAGCCTGATGGGCTCAATATTTATCCCGCTTCAACTGTCTCTGGCACCATAAGCCCGGTTCCACGATGACACGCGCTGACGCGCTCTCTCGCCGTGTTGATCACGCCCAAGGCATAGAAGATGACAACAAAGGAGTGATAGTCATCTCCCCGGACAACATCGGCACAGTCCATATCACGGATGATGGGGATCACATAAAAACAAAAATATTCTCGGCAACGTGCCGCATGCCAGAATGGATGATCCAGAAGCTGGCTAAGCAACACGCCGTCTATGAAGAACATGATGGCATGCTATATAAGGAAGGACGTCTTTACGTCCCTGAAGAAGTTCTGCTTAGAATGGAAGTCATTCAAAAGCACCACGACTTGCCCATAGCCGGCCACCCCGGTTATGAGAAAATGACCAAGTTAATCTCACGTCACTACTTCTGGCCTGGAATGGCCACCCAAGTCAAGGACTATGTCGCTAGATGTGATGCCTGTCAACATTTCAAGGGTCAGACACAGGCGCCAAGCGGCCTGCTGCAGCCCCAGGTATCGAAGATCTCTCCGCGCCGGCCGCCCACACGTTCACATCCGACATTGTGGATACTCTGGACCAGGTTAAGTCCAATATGGAAGTGGCCCAGCGCCGTATGAAAGCAAACGCGGATCGGCATCGGACTGAACCTCCCGCATATATGGTCAGCCAACAGGTTTGGTTGTCCACAGAAAACCTTCGGCTCACTCGAGCTTCCTGCAAGCTATCCGAGCGATGGCTTGGCCCCTACAAAATCACCCGATTGGTTGGACCCAATGCGGTTGAATTGCAGCTCCCGCGCTCGATGCGCATTCACCCTACAGTCAACGTGTCCCGAATCAAGCCTTATCGGGAACATCTGGACAGCCAACCTGTCAACCGGCCCGGCCCGGTATCGGTTACCGAAGACCGCGATAATGAATGGGAAGTCGACTACATCGTCGACTCCCGCTATAAAAACAAACGGTTGGAGTTTTTGGTCCATTGGAAGGGCTATGATGACTCGGATCGTACCTGGGAGCCCCGGGCACACCTATCTCACGCCAAGGATGTTTTGGCAGATTTCTACCGTGCTCACCCCGCGGCACCCTGCGCCCTTTCCATCAGCCCGGAGTTTCTGCTCCTCTTCACCCGCCCGACTCTTTGACAGAGTTTTCCGCTGCTCGAACTCCCTTTGATCACCTGGAAGTCGATCTTTAAGGGGGGGTAGTGTTACGCTTCGCTCCTCATCCAGTCCTTATCGGATGACATCTCAAGGACTAACGAACTTATCTTTCTTTTTCCTCTTATCTAATCTAATCGGACCTTATCCTTATCTTCTCACAGGATCAACGGCCATAGCCTCGCCCTCTGATCTCTGCACCATCATCACTCGTTTCACCCTTCGTTTCACCTCGCGCATGTCACAACCCTTGACACAGCCAAAGGCCTGTGCATGCTTCCATTCCATCATGTTTCATCTCCGCGTTTCACATGCTTTTCTTCCATTCCACCCTCCTTCCATCTCACATGTTTCATCTCCGTCTCATCGCC
>JBBPMC010001464.1:0-10710 GCA_038090115.1 Strobilomyces echinocephalus | reverse complement strand
TGACTCCAACTCGGAACGATGCGGCATGACCAATCCAAAGATCCATGGTAACGCAGTCAAACATCTATGGTTAGTGTGTCCAGAGCGTCAAACCTAACTTTGTACTGTGCCTGCAGCATACCGCGCGTGCGGCGGGAAATCCCCTTTTTGCAAATAAAGAGTCGTGTGCAGGGCAACGGACACATGACATTGCACAAGAGTAAGTAGTATACGCCAGCGGGACGTCGGGGAAGGGTAAGTGGGCTCCCTTTGCCAGATCCTAATGGAGTTACTGCTGATGGTGAGTCAATGCAAAGGGTGAACAGTTACCCGCACCGGCCCGTTCGTTGTCAATCCAACATCACTTGGCTGTCATGGGCAGCGCTTATGTAATTGATGCGGCACGAGTGTCGAGGATCTACAACTTGTGGTGGCCCCCGACATAGCTCATCCTGCAATGAATAGAAATTGGAGGGCCAGCCACTATCCGCCATTGAGTCCGCCATCAAGATAGGCTTATGTTTAGTAGACCCGCCGAGGCCATGCGAGAGTAGGGTCACATGACAGGTACTTTTGATACGGCTTGATTTGAATTCTGGTGTGTTTGAAAAGGCGACTCCGAGGATATGCTCGAACTGGATGACAAGCTGCGCCCGACGGGGTCACGCGATGGAGCCGCCGCGCAGCTGTGGATGAACATTGATCTATGCCAGTCGTCTAAGTGGTTCAAATAATTAATAATCGTCCCCCACGCACGCAATACGCGCCCGAAGGCACCATCATAGCCTGTAGCGGTTCGGTTGAGAGGAGTGCTATAAGTTAGGACGTGGTTGCTCCGACTCGTGGTGACCACTGAGTCCTCTAGCTTAGTCAGCATCGCCCGAGTGTGACTCAGACTCGAGCGTCCAGTCGACGACAAAGACAACCTCCTCCCAATTCAACATTCCTGTCGCCGAACATGGTTTCAGCTCATCCAAGCCACGAAGGCTCACAAGAACCCGCTCCGATAACGCCAGGGGGGACTTATTCGATACAAGTTGGTCCACAATTTTTTTTTCGTTCGCACCCCCATTTTGCTGACTCATCACCCCACCAGACCGTCACGGTCGGATGTAAGATCTATATTCGCAGACCGACGCCGGAAGGCGGCGAAGAAGAACGTCTTGCGGAAATCCTTTCCATTCGTGACAAGCCCATAAATCCATACGCTGCCATAGCCGCTACTGGGCGACGCGCCACGCGGGGGAGCATCAAAGAGGAAGAGCCTGAGCCAAAACTCGAGGACAAGTGGGAATTCTTCGTCCACTGGGACCAGTTTAACAAGCGATTGGACGAGTGGGTCACCGGCTCGCGTCTCGTGCTCAGTCGTGATTTGGAATGGCCCCGTCCTAAGCCACCCCCGGGCAAGAAAGCTGCACCTGCCGCGCAAAAGGCGCCAGGCAAAGTCCCTCGCTCTCAGTCGCTTCTCAAGAAAGCGACCACGAATGCAGCCGCTGCTGCTTCACCGACACCGGCTTCTACACCGGCACCCTGCACCGGCCGTGGCGAGCATACGTCACCGTCTCCGGGGCCACCACTCAAACGCAAGACCCTTCACGATGAACAAGAAGAGGAGGAAGAGGAACCCGATGATGAAGACCTCGACGCTGAAGGCGAGATGGACATTGACGCCGAGGGTGAAGCCGAAAGCGACACCTTTGACCTCAGCGTTAACGGCACGCCGCCCGAACCCGTTCAGCCCCCTCCTGCGTTTAGCAAAGAGCAAGAGATCGAGAAACTTCGGACTTCCGGCTCCATGACACAGTCAATCTCGGAAATTGCGCGCGTGAAGAACCTCAATCGGCTCCAGATCGGTAAACACGAAGTCGATGCGTGGTACTTCAGTCCCTACCCAAAGGAATACGCGCACCTACCGGTGCTGTACATTTGCGAATTCTGCCTGTCATACTTCCCATCGCAGATGATGTTGTCCCGGCATCGCCGCCGGTGTACGATGCTCCATCCACCGGGGAATGAAATATACCGGCATGAGGATATATCATTTTTCGAGCTGGACGGAAAACGCCAGTTGACGTGGTGCAGAAACCTCAGTCTGCTATCAAAATGTTTCCTAGATCAGTAAGTCATGTCCGCGGGCGCCGACGTCTGCCCTTTTGATGCTGAAGCCGCGACTTACAGCAAAACTTTGTACTACGATGTGACCCCTTTCATGTATTATGTCATGGTAAACGATGCTGTCATGTTTCCGCTCTATCACCTCTCATTGTTGACGAATTATAGACCCAGCGGGACTCCTCTGGCTGCCATCTTATCGGATACTTTTCCAAGGAGAAAGAATCGGCGGAGAATTACAACGTCGCATGCATTCTAACGCTTCCACAACACCAGCGTCATGGCTACGGCAAGTTCCTGATCGAATTTTCGTACGAGCTCAGCAAGAAGGAGGGGAAGCTCGGGAGTCCCGAGAAGCCGCTCAGTGATCTAGGCCTTCTCTCGTACAGGGCGTACTGGGCCGAAGTTATCGTGGAGCTCCTCCTCAATACAACCGACGAGCTTAGCGTCGATGACATTGCCCAAAAGACGTCCATCACACATGCGGATGTCATGAATACGTGAGTGGATTCCATTCTATCCTTCTTCTGCCTGTGCAGATACACGGGATGAATCGGCCCTTGATCTGACATTAATTCTAGTTGCACGACGCTGCAACTGTTTAGACATTGGAAAGGCCAACACGTAATCTGTCTGTCGGATGCCGTGCTGGAAAAGCACGAAAAAGTACGCTGTAAACGCAGACGACGAGTCTACCCTGAACATCTCATCTGGAAACCTCCCGTCTTTACTCGAGATCAACTCCGCTTTTACTGATGGACATTCGTGTACTTTTTTTTCATTTCGCTCTTCATTTTCCTGTCCTCCCTTTTATGTTTCGCTTTCGATTGACGATACCTACATACGTGTCATCGTTGTAGCTCTAGCGTGTTCTGTTGTACTACTGTAATACCTCTCCCCGCGCCCGATGTATCACCAGAAAGAAAAGAGAGAAAAAAAGGTCAAGTTTGAACTGTTTTGTCCTCCCGTGCGCTCTGCACCCGCCTTCTCAATGCAACACCTTCCTCCTCGTAGGCCAGACCCGACCCACCGTCATCACTCTCGGTGAACGCATGCACCGGCATGCGCGGGGACGGCGGCATAGACACCGCGGGCGAAAACACGCCCTCGCCAGCCAACCGTAAAGCCCCCTCTCCCGTGAAGTAGTATGCTCGCGGCGACGCTTCCGACGCACGCACCCGCTTCTTCGCCTCTACCTCCGTCTCCACCTCCGCGTCTGTCTCGGGCTCAGTCAGTGACTGCATCCCCATTTGATCTCCGCCCCGCGCCTGAGCCTGCGAGCGCGCGGCGCGTTCGACAGTTGCGGACCCACGTCCGTCACTCTCTGCACGTCCACCTCCATTCCCTGCGCCATCTCCGCGCCTGCGTCCCTCTACCGAATTCTCGGGAACGAGGCCCTCGGAACTACGCGCCGGTCCTTCCGACATGAAATCAATCGGCACGGGCGCGGAGGCAGGCACGGAAACGGCAACGCAGACGCGTCCTTTGTCGGTGGTGGTGTCGGGGTCGCCTGTGGAGGCCTTGACGTCGACGCCGAGAGTGCGTGCGATCACGTACGAGGTCACGTCCTGTTGTTTGGGACGGTGTTAGGTCGACGGCGGGGTGGCGTTGTTGCGTTCATGTGATGACGGGCAAGTGGATGCGTCCATTAACCGGGGGAAGGAGACAAAGAGGGAAGAAGGCGTTAGTGAATAGAAGGAGAAGAGACAAGAAGGGACAAGGAGGCAAGGGAAATTTGTGAACGTGATGACGGGGCGCACGAGGTGACGGCCAAGTGACGGTACGCTACGATACTAGCAGACACCGTCAAGCGATCAAAAATCATGAGGTGGAGATTAATATGATGCTCCAAACCTGAATGGTTGACTAGGAACTTCGGGACGACTCGCCGTAGAATAGCTAAAGCATAATATAAGGTTAAATAAAAAAGAAGTAGAAGAACAGGCGAGCCACCCATTTCGAGGTTCAGAGCCCCAAAAAATATTATTCATTTAAATAACTCAACAATTACGAAAGGAGGAGATGTTCAGATGAAGGGGGACGTACGAGAAGCGTCAAGAGGATCACAGGGAGGATGAGCGCGACCGCCAGGATCCGGAAGGTCGACGCCACGCGCCCGACCCATGAGTTGGGCTGGTAAAACCACAGATAGGCCACGTACGCATCCCAGAGGCGACGAGGGAGCGCGAAGAGGATCTGTAAACCCACTATAAAGGCGGGAGACGACGATGGTGGGGAAGATAGTGCGTCCAAGGATGGGGATGGAGATGGGGCCCATGCGTTTGCCATGATGCAATCCGATGGTGACGATCGGGATGGTGACAACGATTTGAAGCGGGTTATACCGAGCCTTCAGTTAAACTCTTGCCAATCCCCGTCGATTACGATACGGCGCAGTGGAGAAAAACCGGATGCGGGCGAGATTTGAGAAGTAACCAAACCAGGGCTACGGTAAGCAGAGACGTCGCCGTAAGCAATGATGTTGTGACTGATTCAGAACGTGTATCTGCGAGCTGGATGTGAGAGAAGCGAAGCTAGAGCGTCAGAGACCCACGTCTGGCCGTTGAGCTCGAGGCGGGAGTGTACGCGCGTGATGATGAGACCAGGGCTGTAGAGGCCACGTGCTGACAATGGAGAGGACAAAGTTAACTCAGGATGGCAGCGCCACAAGAAGCAAACCATCTATAAATGCATTTAAAATTCGGGACCCGATAGCGAAATAGTACAAACATGACGAGGCTACATGATGGTCTTCCGACAGAGTTACTAAGGGGAAGTCCATTGGTGTACAAATAACTAGATCCTATGTTGAACAGCGACGACAAACGAAACAAGAAAATTACGAAACAATCAGAGCATATCCAGACAAGCAGACCGTGCTGCCGATAGCGTTAACGAGGAAGCGTGCAGACCCAATAGTAATGAAGCTAAGGGAACATTATACTGGACGGGAATACGACACCGTCTGGGCGGATCATAATCATCGGTCGACGTTTGCCGACCTGGTTTTCGGGTGGCAAACACCCAAGGACCTCGGTACACCTCACCTCTACGTACGGTGAGGGCTCAGACCCAAAGAATATGTGGACGGGCTCCGCCTTGTTGAAGTTTTCGCCGTAAACCGTCAGCATCTTGCTAATATGAGGGTTAGGCTTGGCCAAGACACCACGCGACTGTGCGCAGTTCGTTTTGGGTACCTCCGCAGCACGATCGGGGGGAAGGTATTTTATGACTGCGGGGAATGGCGTGACTGGCTTGGAAGGGATGGGGAACGACCCAGTTTGTGGTGCGTTCTGGTTATCGAACAAGACAGGCGGGACGTAAAAGTTGTACCGCACTTGGTCTGAAAATAACCCGATCAGAATGGAAGGAGATGAAACAGGACAAACGAAATTTCACCTGTGCCAACAATCGTCCAGACACTTGTTTCACCAATATCAACTTGCCACAGCGCCCCGGATGATGCACCGGAATCACTCGAGGAACCCCGGCGACCAGAAGAGGCGGAACCCGCTGATGTAGGTCGTCGCCGTCCTTTGGTTCCTGGGTTCTTGGCAATGCCACCCGCACTCGATGTAGAGCGCTTACCCTTCTTGACGCGACCGCCATCATTGGAGTAGTCATTCGACGACGATGGCGAGGCGGGCTCGCTGTTTGCGGTGCCATTAGCTTGACCAAAGTAGTCAGCACCGTTCGACATTGATGCCGGTGTTGAAACAACGGGAGATCCAGGGAGAATCGGCGACGTTGACCCAAGACTCTGAGGAATATTCCAGTGCCGACCTTCGATTGGCCGATAGGTGTTGACTTTCTCACCCATACAAGACAAGAAGGCACCGGTCTGGCCAGGGGTACCGGGCTCCGGCAATCCCTTGGTGGAGTCATACACCTCGAAAGCGATCTTGTGTAGTTGAGAGACAGGGTCACCGCAAACTTCGCCAGGGACACAGTAGTGGTCTGCAACACCTTTGGCGCCCTCTTGAAGGCCACCTCCAACGACGGTTGTTTGATGGTCCACCTTACGGATGATGAGGACAGGTGAGACGACACCGGAAACGAGACACTGCAGCACGACCGTCTGGTTGTAGTAGATCGGGATCTGTGAACCGTTGTTTGTGAAAGGAATGGCATTTGGGGGAGGGGAAGGGTAATCTGGCTGGGGTGGCGGTGGCGGCGGGGCGTCAATGCCACCAGAAGGTTTGTTCACGTCAACGATGTACATAACGAAGGGATCCCAACTTGCTGTGCGAGCAATGAAGGATGGCGTACTGGACCTCACACGACTGTCAATGCCCAAAAGTGGTGCACCATCGGACCCCTTGAAAGAGGATCCGGAGCCAGATACGCAAAGATATTTCGTTGATACGGTTTGGGAGCGCAGGCGATGGAACAGCGAAATGGTGGACCCGTGATTGATGCACACTGTCGAAAAATCAACTCAATTCCATCAAATGGGACAGAGAGTGAATTGCCAGATCTGACGTACGCTCCAGGTTCTTAGCGCTCTGCCTCTTTTTACTTGGCTTGCTGATGACCTTGATGGGGCGGGAAGGGAAAGTCCCGATGACACGTTCAGGCTCGTCATCAGACGAAGGTGCTGTAATCTTGACGAGAGCTTCGACTTTCTTTTTCTTCTCATCAACGTCTGAAATGAAAAGTTGCTTGCCGACGCAACGGCCAATGTAAGTCGTACCCGTGGGGGCATCGTTTACGTCAAAGATCTTTCCAGCAGCGGAGGTCCACTCAATTGTGCCCTCCTGCGGGACGGGCTCGCCGGAGATGCAAACAGTAACGCGTGGCGGACAAAGCTTCGGGTCTTCCCCGCGGCGAACGACGTCTGTCCACCACGAGTTGCCAATCATGATCGCTGTGGGTGGGGGACACAAGAAACGCTTCTCAGTCCCGTATGATTTTTGGGCGACCTTGGAGGACATGACAATGACGGTTCTCTCGCCAAAGGCAAGACGGTTCGGAGTCCGCACGTATTGGTCCAAGTAAGGGCTATCGGGATAACCTAAGTATGGGCAATTTCAAATTGAAGGAAGGCGGGACTCACCGGATAAATGTCAACAAGTCGTTCGATGAGCCCATCCCGGGACCGTGGCGCAGGCCAGAGAAGCCGGTAGCAATGCTGGGCATCAAAGACAGGTCAGCATGAGGGTTGGGAGCCAGGTATTGCGGGATATCATCGTACGCTGGCATGCCAGAGTCAGGACGGAAACAATGGGTTGCCTGCGGGGCGACGCTTCGAAACATGTCGGAACTATGGCCCATGTGAGACGGAACGGAGCTAGGAGAAAGGGAGCTGTGCGGAAAGTGGGAGTTGTGCTGGAACCTCATTCGATCCTGGAACGGCTGGAGCGCGGAGGGGGGATAACCGGCACCGCTGCTCATACTATAATCGTCGGCAAACTCTGAGTGATAGCCAGCGCCGTCGACGTTGGAAATGCGACGGTCAGGGAGGTCAGGATAGTGACTGTCAGAGAAGCCTTTTTGGTGACCATTGAGGTGGAAGACGGGCGAATGCTGGATGCTAGTCATGGAGTCGTTTGGGGTAAGCGGGGAGACCTTGCCGGAACTGCCACTGTACGAGGACGGAACGCTGCTCATGATGTCGTACGAGCTACCGTTGGAGTGGCCGAATGCGGGGACTGCGTCTGAGAAGGAGGAGCGGGGGTAAGCAGGGTCCTGGGTAATGGTGTAGGGCGGGGCCAGGGAGGGGGACGAGGACGAGTTAGCACGATAACGCGAGGAGAGCGAGCTCGAGTTGTTGTTGAATAAGTCGTAGGCAGGATGCTCAGGCACATCCATGGGTTCTGTGTGATCGAAGTTTTGCGGAGGGATCGACTGGTTGAGATGGTGGTGCGAAGGCGAAGCGGTGTCCACGGACTGGAGAGAAGAGAAGGTCTGATCGAGATCCGCGGGGTAGAGACCGTGCGACGGCTGGTGCGCGGTGGTTGGCCCAAAGTCCATTGTGGTGTGGGGAGAGAAAAAAAAAGGAGGGAAAACGGGGGCAGGAGGAGGAGGAGGAGATGGTGGTTGTAGTGGACAAAGACGACACTTGAAGTTGTTTGCGCAGATGGGCGATGTCGAGCAAATGGGTGATCGGGCGTCGGGAGTTGCCGCTGTCACATCACGGAAAGACCTTTTTCAGCGATCAGGCCCAACCAAGGGAGTGGAGAGATCCATACCAGTTCAGCCTTATCCTGGTCAGCGAATTCTCCTGTAACATACCATTAGCATGTGGCCGTTTCAGCCACGACAGACTTACCCGTCTTCTTCCAGCACAGCGAGCGAACTACCACCACGAGGGTCTCTAAGAAATCGCACCAAATGGGGCGGGTTCCGCGTTGACGTTATGACACTTGTCTTGGATGGCAACTGGCTCGGCGGACGTTCGCCACTGACAAGGGGAACAAGTGTGCGCAAAATGGGGACACACCGCACCCTTCCGCCCCTCCTTCGCTTTATATTTCTGGATTTCCTCAGAACTTTAATTGCATCTGGGTAACCGTAAGACCCAGATCGCCAACACCGCGGCAAGCACTGATTCATGAAAATAAAAAAGGTCCCGTTTCCCTGCTATCAATTCCATACTTGCTCGTGTCTCGGCAAACCCACAAAGATCTGCCGCGAGTTCATCTTGCGATCTCACAGTTGCCATTCTTGTCATCGCTTACTTTCCTCAGCCTATCGGTGCTCGGTGTATTTTCAGGCGAACCGCTCCGTGTTCTGGTCCCTGTCTTCCGATTGGCCTCTGTCACTCTGCCTTGTGGCATTTACTCTCTGCGGTCGCACACTCGGCGGAATTAATCGCGCTTTCGTACACAACTCCCCTTAGATCTTTGCTATTTTCGACATCTCGGTCTTTGCCGTCAACGAGGTACATTGTCCAAATCCTCCACAGGGTCCTATTCATTCTGGGTTACAGCTTGATAAACGCCTATCTGTCCCAGTCCGTCCTCTGCACAATATTTTTGTGGTATTTTTTTTTGTAACCAACACGCTCTGATCACCGGCGAGCAACACACCGCACCTGGCCGTCCTCCCGCGGTTCATACTAGTGCCATCGACGATCTTCTCTCAGTTCGGATATATGACCCTTGGTATGAAGTACAGCATTTCGGGCCGTGGGTGTGCTAACAGCCCTCTTACTCTCTCAGTCATTATGGGATGCATCTTGCGATCAGACCCTCGGTTACATCCGATCACGAGCTCCTGACGGCATGTCTACTTATGCCATATGGCTCCTCGCCACCGGGATCCGTCCCGCTTGCTACAATCGCGCGGACTTTGACTATCATAAAGACTGATGCATCACTAATACCTCTGCCGATCGGCCCCCTTTTTTTCATCCTCTTGGTTGCACAAAAGTGGCCAGATTACAACTCAACATACCGGTGCTCCAAATTGTATCTGGTTGTCAAAGGGCCTATGGCATCCACGAGCAAAGAATTCGGTTCCTGTATGACAGGTACTAGCCTATTCCCTTCTTCCCTTGAGGCGATTCGAGTTTAATCACGGAATGATGCCGCGATGCATGTTTTTTCACACCCCGGTTTTTTATCTTTTTATTTCTTTTCTTTTTCATAAATCACCCGATGTTCCCTTTCCGTTTCCTTCGTCTTCTCCAGATGGCTGACACATGCTCCTTGGGTGAGGTCGCAGGATCGTTATGCACCGTTACCACGAGCTTATCTCAGATAAGCCAAGCGGTGAGAGAGCAGCATTACATATTGGCTTTCTTTGCTGATGCGTCGATCGAGTGTGCAATTTAATTTCGGGATGTTTCCTTTGATGTGGGCAGCCCTCGAACTACTTGGCAAGTTTGCTCCTGAGGATGTATGTATTTATTATCCACAGACTTGGGTTTCGCCAGGGCCTAGAAGTTGATGGGGCGACATTGGTGTGGATTCTGAAAAGCTGTGGTTTCGATTTGAAAAAAAAAAAAGGGGAAGTATCACCCAGAAAACGAATTACGCGGATACTACCGTAGCAGAGCACTCTGGGCGTGAACGCTGAACGGTGCGCCGCTATCAGCTGCATTATTATTAACAACTGGACATCCATCATCAATGTGGAAGCAGTCGAGTTTAACTACCGACAACGGCATCAAAGTGCTATTTTTCGCCCAGCCAAACATGATCATGATGGCCATGCTCCCTGAGGGCCTCTCTGCAGAGAATGCACCACAAGAGCCTTCACCTCGACGGAATGCCGTTGGTCACAGTCGCTACCGTTTTTTTTTAAAACGTTTTTCCATGAAAATATCATTTCTTAGACGAAGCTAGAAGTGCACCGCCTTTTGCTCTAACGACAAATTGTATCACGACGCCAAGGACCGCTAAGGAACATGCAACGCAAACAAGAGAGTTGCCTCGGACCCCGCGCAAAGACAGGATCGTGAACGGGACACGGTCCTCCAAGGGTTTGTAGAATGACGAATGGATGAGGTGATCGCAGTGCATCCGAGTCTCCAGCCAGTCGAGCAACACGCGCACGTCCCTGCGTGAAGAACGTTGAAAGTCAGCAATAATGAAACGGCATGCGTGGCCAAGAACGCACCGGGTCGATGCAGAGACGTACGCGGATGGAGATAGGGTCATCGGATAGAATTGC
>JBBPMC010001463.1:0-10717 GCA_038090115.1 Strobilomyces echinocephalus | reverse complement strand
TCTAGGATCCCTGAGAGATCGGATTTCAATCGCTTGATCTCGTCCATGAGAGCGGTGACTCGGTGCTCTTCGCTGGATGACATGCTCGTCTGCAGCTTGCTGCTGACGGAGCTGAGTTCGTCCACCAACACCCTGTAACGGTCCTGGAGTTCGGTGAACTGAGAGGTGGAATAGGATAGGTTACGTTGAAGGCTCGCGATCTGATCTGCCTTGGAAGCGTTTGCGGACGTCTGCACGTCGCGTTCCAAGGTAACGGAGGAGATGACACGGTCCTTTGCCTGATTGGACTGCGTCAGGGTTTGGAGCTGGTTTCTCAAGGAGACGAGCTCCTGCGACTGCGCTGCGTAACGGTCTTGGAGTTCGGTGAATTGGGCGGTGGTGGTGGTAACCTCCAGTTGGAGTTCCCGTATCTGCATCTTGGCGGCATCCATAGTGCCCTCGCATTGTGAGGCTCTCCCTTCCGACTCGCCGCTGGGGGTGGTGGCCTTCTTGCGAGGCAGGGCCTCGCGCGGTTTCTGAGGGCCATTGTTCCGAGACGTAGCAAGGTCTCGACGGAGCCTTTCTATCTCTATCTCCCTCTCCTGTAACGCACCATTGACGTCGTCTGCGACGTGGCCGCTACATTTGCCCGGAGCGGATTTCTGCAGGAAGCTTTTAACGCGATCGAGCTCGAAGCGAACATCGTAGAGTTCGTTGTTCTGCAAGTCGAGCTGCTTCTTGAGATCGGCCCTGTCGTCCAAGGCGAGGGCGGGTTTAGGCTGTTGGAGCTGTCAGCGAGTTCTGGTGGCGAGTGTTCCGTTCTCACGCTGTCAAGTTCACCATTACATTCGGCGGTGGCTACGTGCGCATTCTTCAACGGCAGTAGCGATACCTCGGGCTGAGGATTTTTGCTGTAAGACATGACATCTACTGGCATTGCGTGTTGGCTCTAGAGGAGAAAACTGCGAGGCTGTATGGTGTACTAGGTTCGGAATCGTCTTTTTCGACGTTAGAACTTGGGACGAACGTAAGTTAGAGCTGGCAGGGCGTTTGTGGATTGCGTTTAACCACTTTGAACCCTCAGCCCACTCTATCTCGTCCGGGTAGCATGGCGGTGTACACGCGTCGACTCCATAATCATCTATCAGAGAAAGACGGCTTATCATCGCACATCATTTGAATATGATCTAGCCAAGCGCTCGTATACAGGGGCCGACTTACAGCAGGCATCATTTCGCAGAACGTCTGGAAGGTCCGGCGCTCCTACGTAGCTTCCGATGTCACAGGCGGATCTGGCAAATAGCATCCGCGAACGAGTACCATTCTAGTATGGAAGCTCAGTTACTCGTGGTTTGCTCTTACTCGCCACTTCTTTGCCGAGCGTGCTGGGGTCGTCAGACGGTCAAACACAGCGGCTTGTGGCTGCAGGCGCCCACTATGAAAGTTTCGCAGAATGACAAAACATAACTACGGAGAGACATGACATGCATATATATACGCGCCGATGGGGATAGATGGAGCGTGGAAGAGTAAGGCGGCGTCTTGCAAGTCCGTATCAACTAAGAGATCAAAAGTGAACTATGTAGAACAAACGCGACGAGATTGACAAGGATATCCTGAACCATACTCATGCAGGCATTCATACAGTTTGTTCAAATGTGACGTTCGCTGGTTCACTGATGCGAAGGGTTGGCCTGTGCGACGAGCTAGTTTTACGGAGACTCACCGTCGTTCACCCTCCTAGGAAGGCAGGTTGATCAGAAAATAAGAAAAGAATGTTGCGTCATGGCTTACCTTTGACTTCCAGCCTAGGAAGGCTTTGAGTTCCGGGCGCCCGAACAGCACGATGACGTCATAATCTAGCTGATAACAAAGCTGACCAGAGGTGTCCTTCATCGGAACCAGATCCTTCGCAGCCACACCGAGGTCTACGCGGATAGTACAGTGTGTAGCGAAAGATTCTATGTTGTGTCCCATTAAACCGGGAATGGGGTGCAAAGAATGGAAGGCACCTTTGTCTTGATCGATCCATTTTGGATCGGAAATACTTCCTCGATAGCACAAGAGCCGCACGATTTGCATACCAAAGCCAGCCGGACTGCTCTCAACGAGCGTGAACGTGTCCCGAAATTCCGTCTCGTTTCGAACACGAGCACCCTGGTTAAACGGGATCAGTGCCATTCAACGGGTGCGTGGAGCGCTCAGAGACGGAAACGTACCTTGCGAACTTTCGCTTCGAAGTATCCTGGGACGTAACATTCGCCGGACGGATCTCTTTCCCACTGGTGTTCCCTCCGAATGTGTTCCGCGTCGTTTTTCTTGGCGGGCACTGAACATACCACACCATACGTGTTGCGCGCAACTCGTGAGGCGACCAGGTGGTTATCACGATCGATATGGGATAACACCGCTCCGTTGGCAACTGCCTTGTTGCTGAAAAAACACACGTAAAGAAAATCCGCGGGACACTCAACCATTACACACATGTGGTTGTCGGGACGGCAGATAATTATCTTCTTGTCCTTGAAGTATGACTGTAGCTTGGACCAGAGCCAGTCATTTGTCGAAAGACCCCCGACAAAGAACGCCGCCTGAAAATGTGAATAAATGAAAGGACTACAGAACTACCTCAAGCAAGTAGGACGCACGGTGATCGGCGTCACAGCAACTTTTTCCTGTTGCTCGAAAGCATCAATGATGGCGTCGAAGGACTCGTTGAACAAGCCGGAAGCTTCTTCACTAAGGACGTGAGATGAACCCATCAGCAGTAATCGCGCATTTCAAACATAGTCATACCCTGTCAGCTTCAGCTTACCGTATCCGATGTTGTAGTTCGCGTTATTGTAGCGGCGACCGGCAACCCTTATGTATGCCGGCTCTTGATCGCTCTTGATGATGAGCTTCGTTGACTGATCGAACTCGCGCGTGAACTCCTCTATATCACTCGGAGTCGAGCGCTCCCAGCCCCCGAGTTTTTCTGTTTTTGGTGCGTCAGTATCGAAGCGACGGGAAAAAGTGCCACCACCGACTTTGCAGCAAGACCTTGGCCCGTCGCGTAACGAAAACCGAACCCTGTAGTCGACCTGAGAGGCACGGAGCGGAGTTGAGTCACGAGGGACTCGGTTCTGAACAAAGGTTGCATACACTCAGCTGGAGCGATCTCTGCGCAGGAGATCGGGTTGGACTCCATCGAGAACATGCTCAAGTCAATGGTTCCGCCACCAGCATCGATGATGACGACGCCCTGAGGACCATTTTGGTTCATTGCTTCCGGGTTGAGAAGATTTGGGACGCAGAAGTGAAGACTCGCTTCGCCCTCGGTCAACATGTGGACGCGAGCGCGCCCCTCTTGCGTCTTAGGGACGAGGCCGGCGCCCTCGGTCGCCTGACGGTACATCTGTTGTTGTTCCCCCTCCCAGCCATTCGGATGAGTAAAGATGTACTCGATGGACTGGTCGATGGTCGACCAGGAAAACGCAGGATGATGGGTCTGGATGTATCCCTTGACGCACTTGAAGAGATACTCGACGAAATCGGTGAGAATGTCGACAGCGGATTTTCCGGATGGAAGTGGGGGTAAGGCGTTGCCTCTGTTAATCGACGAGACCAGATACTTCGGGCGGAGCTGAAGCTTCCACCTGAATCCCGGCAATGAGCACGGATCCAGCCAGATCGCTAATGACTGACCATTCGGCCTTCGTCCATTCTTCCGTCAGCGCGGCTTCGATGTGCTTCTCTGTGAGCACTTCGGCACCAGCTGCTCTGACTGTACCGCTCTTATCATAATACAAGAGAGACGGCACCTTGGCGTCACCGCCGGTTTGTAGCTGCTCAGGAAACCTAAGGCCAATCAACTTGAGAGCAAGTCGTTAGAATGGACAAAAGACGTACCTGGTGACCCCAAGAACTTCGGGAACTTGTCCCTTTTCAAGGATACAGTACGAGATACCACTGAAGGTTGTACCGATGTCGAAAGCGACAACGAGTTTAGTAGGACCGGTGTATGGTTTGAGGTTCGGCATGGCTTGCTAGCTGGAGAGAGAAAACTTGGCAAGAGAGACTACGTTAACCAGTCAGCATTAAAGCGCAGCAAGACTCATCCGTAATCTTCACGGGCCGCCCTGGATGGTGCACGAGAAGCGTACGCGACAGCCTCATGGTGATGACCGCTCATCAATACACCCAGCTGGCACGGAGTCGATCTAACGATCGACAAGCATTTTCCCCCATGCCCTATCAGGTTGCATCTGAAACTTACAACGGCGAGTTAATTTCGAATATTGATTTATCGTACTCCCCTCTACCCAGTCATTGGATGATCACACGTTGTCATGCGGAATTGAAAGAGACATGCGAGAAAATCAAGAAACCTTGTTTGACCGAAGAACGACAGACGCAAGGCATATCCACTCCTGTGTTAGGCAAAAGTATGCGATTGACAACTAGAACAGTGCTGATAGATGATGCTGGCTGAGCCCTTTACTCGATCGTCATGACAAAGAGGAGCATCAATGCTTCACTTACTGGTAGGTTGCCAGCAACGAGTTGGAGGGGTGAGTTCTCTGGGGATGCTAGGGTTGACAACGAAATCCATGCGTGCAGTTGAAGAAACCTATCAACTTGCTGTCAAAATCGAGTGGAAGCAGAGGGCGGCCCCGCTATTGCACCGATTAGTAGTTCACAGCTTCACATGATGAAATTGAGCCAAATAAGTACAAGGACGGGAATTAACCTGGCTGTGGTGGCTGGCAACGTGGACAACCGTTGGAGGACGAGCGTCATGAAAGCTCCACTGATACAAATGTGCACGGCGTCATTCGTTGGATATGCGGGTCAGAAGGGTAGAGATTAGGCTCTGGGCCACTGTGAGCATCATGGAATCCGTCCGATGTCTGCGGCGCTTCAAATTCAAAGATCAATGAAAGTTTGGTGTTTACTATTATTTGCAGCTAACTGGTTTCGCTTTTCACTCTCGAGATCTTCCCCGCAGGCCTGCAAGTAGTCTCGAACCAGACGCCTAGGAAGGACCCGTCCAAATATGGAACGGGTGGTGTCAGACCTTCCTAGAACGTCTGGAGACATTGAACCGTAAAACAGGGCATCGTGTCACGCCTGTCATTGCAATGTCCGTATTTAGAGTTAAAAGTATATAATTTTCGGCTCTAAGTTAGCTAACCCAGCTGAGTCATCAGCGTGTCGTCGGCGCTGCGGACTGTGTGCATCGACAATCCGTCGCGATTGCTGCTACAACTCTACGATGCCGCCATCTATCAGTGCCGCCGACACGCTGGATGATGAAGAAATCAATCTCTCACTGTTCTCGTTTGATCGTCCCCAACCTGGCCTGGCATTCGAGCTTGATGCTAACTATCAGGCACAACAGAAGAACCCGCCCATTCAGCTTGCACGCACTCGGCGCCTTCGAGAGCAGCTTGATCCTGGCTCTGTCTGTGGAAAGGTTGAGAGTGTTCTCACCTACATGGAAAACCTTGGCCTTGATCTCCCACTTTTTCTTGACTTTCTGAGCTGGGGAGACCAAGCATGCACGGAGAACAGGAAGATCAACTATGAGTGCACTGCATTGATGGTCAGTGAAGAACTTCCGTCAATTGTTGAGCGTTGGTATAGGCCTCCACACACATCTGGAAGTACACGTGCCAGTGGAGCAAGCATTCCTCTTGAGCGCTTTGCATTTGATTGTGTTGCCAAAGTGGTTGATGAAGAGTTGGAGGGTGTCAAGAATATCTTGCATTGCTCTTCAGATGATCTATCCACGGAGACTCTCACAAGCCTTC
This sequence comes from Strobilomyces echinocephalus, assembly GCA_038090115.1. Taxonomy (NCBI): domain Eukaryota; kingdom Fungi; phylum Basidiomycota; class Agaricomycetes; order Boletales; family Boletaceae; genus Strobilomyces; species Strobilomyces echinocephalus. The sequence goes on along the minus strand of JBBPMC010001463.1, from coordinate 4,943 downwards.
AAATTGATGAGCTTCTGCTTCAGCTAAGCAGTCCAGGCTTTGGAGGAACTCCTAAGTTTTGGTCATTGATGGAACACCTCTCAGTTCCAAAGCATCACCATGGCAAGATGAGAAAAACCTCATCAGATCTTGTAAGTTGAATAACCATGTGATATTGATCCTGATTGACAGCATAAATAGGTCATCCTCTCAATAATCTGTCAGCTCGAGAAGACTCGCTCACGTCACAATAATCTATTTGCAAAATTTGTGACAACATTCCTTCGAGCTCAGGGAGCCCCTGCCAAAACCATTGATCTCCTGCAGGCTTTTGGGTTGACTATGAGCCACCAGTGGTCAAATCGCTCTCTCTCTCTTATTTCAGCTAATGAGATGTCTATGGCCCGTAACATGGTCCAGACACTTCCATTTGTCATCACACATGACAATGTCAACATTCCCTTTTGTGTTTTCACCCAACGATTGGACAATCAGAGTCATTTTGATTCTGGTACAGCCTCTACCATCTTCTTTCAACCAAATGCTCCTCCTGAACCACCTCTGTCAAATCGTACTCTACAGGAATCACGTATACAAGGATCAAAAACACCTCTTACAGCTCTTGAGATCTATAGGCTTTCACAGAAAGCTGCTTCTGGCCAAATGGAAAGAGATGTCTACCATGTTCTTCAATATCTTTTGAACAGTCCTGACTTTGACATTGCCAACTATACTCTTCATGATCATCCATTGTTCATTCCACCTTCTCCCGTCACACAGCTGCCTGTTGGTGATACATATGCCACTCGCCAATTTATGCTTGGCACAGAACATATTGAAGAGGCAAGCTATGATGGCAATGATCAAGTTATTCAGGCCATTTTTCACCAGCTAGGCCTTGATTTAAAGGAAGAGATGAAGAAGACAGGTCTTGAGCATGTTATTGTCTGGATTGGTGATCAGCTTACTGCTGAGCGTCTCCGAGGCCTCTACAAGTTTCGTGCACAAGATTGCAACTCTTATGATCGTCTGGATTGGATGATAGTTATTTTTGGATGGTTTCATCTTCAGATGGCATTTGCAAACTCGCTCCACAAACAGTATCTAGGGACAACCGCTGGACGAGGTCTTTTGCATGCTTTCACCCTTCTGGAGCGCAAAGGCCTTCACACTGTTCAGACACGTGGGCCTTTTCATCAGAATCTCCATGATGCAATTGTCACTGTAGCAGAGGCTCATTTTCAAGCCTGCTGGAAGGCTGTTGGAGAAGTGGAATCTCTTGCTGATCTGCAATGCAAGACCCCAGTTGAACTTCTAGCCATGGCCAGGAAGATAGTTGAGAGCCTTGCATCCAGCACTACAATCGAAGACATTGATATGCAATCAGAGGAGGACCAGGATCAAGAGCTACGCAATGCTGTCCTGTGGAATCGGGATGTTCTTCGCTACATTGACCTTGATCAAGCAATTCGCAGTGGTGATGTGGGGATAATGGAACAATCATTACCCTATCTTGCCTATCGATTTGCTGGAGGTGGCAACTTCAAGTATACAATTGAAGTACTTGAGCTGTTGCAAGGGCTATGTCATGATTGGCCTCCTGAAATCAGGTAGGATTTCCATGTAGGCTATGTCAGATTCCTAATGGAAATATCCAATGTTCTATTAGTGACTTTATTCGACGGAAGGGTTGGTTGGTGAACATGACAGGTCAGCCAGGCGTGTTTTTGCCAGTGGATAAAAGACAAGAATATAATGTGAAGGCAGTCAAGGTCATGTATTTTGCCACTCTGAGTCCCCCTATTATGCCAAACTAACTGGTCATTAGATTACTGACAAGGTGCAGGGCCCAAATGCATCCTGAGAGCTTCTAAAATCTCGAAGCCCTGCAATCCCCATGCTACAGGCAGTCCGGAAACATATGGGACTGCAGTTCAAAGGCTTGCAACGTGGCAAATCTCACACAGACCCATCCAAAGCAAAGGATGTTCAACGGCTCGAAGAATCTTATTACTCATCAGATGTCCATAGCCATCACAAAGGTCGAAAAATGTGACACACTGCTGACATCATTGAAGATGTTGTCTCACAGGGAGCCAGTAAACTATTCACACGGAGGGTGATTGAAAGATGGTGGGATCAGCGTAATTTTTTACGGGCAACAACAGAAGAGTGGTAGAATATCAGTAGTAAAAACTATTTGCGACGTTTTGGTTGCAACTAACTGGAATGGCTCCCGATGGCGCACGTTTGCGCTGCGAAACCAAAGAAATGGTGGATGGTGTTAGAATTTCGAATACCAACTCGCCAGGATTGCACGACTGCTTGCCCATCAACGCCGGTTGAAGGCCTGCTGGTGGCAGTGCAATGACAGTGCTGTCATAGGATGTGTGATCAACTGCATTCGATTGGCCTGCAAGCATGCTGATATTCGAACGGCGAGGAGATAAGGGTGTTCTGTGCAGAAGTAGTGTTACTAGAGGTCACGGCCTGAAATATGTGAAGGACTTACGGGGTGATGTGCGCACAGCTAGAGCTGGCAGCCTGAAAATCGGATAGTTCAAAGCTTTGATAATCCGTCAATGATTTTTGTATAGATGAACGGGCGACTCACCACCCAGTTCCTGGAATCCCCGTATTTTCTTTGGAGGTGCGTTTGTGGCGTTCTGAACGATCGCGTTGATCTTTGTCCGGCTGTGCACGCGCGATTACGGGATGCTTGACTACACGGCGGAGGTGCTCTTCCTCGTCCAACTGTGCGACAATGTCGAGGACTTCTTGTCCATAATCCTCGACCAGCGCCCAGGGGGTTGGTAGGTTGTGACGAAGATTGTCGAGTGTCTTGAGGTGACGATTCGAAGCGACGGTGGTGAGCACAGGGTCTGGAAGAATAACAGCAGCGGTGAACGGCATGTGGGGGAAGTCGCGGCGTCGCGTATCGACTCGCCAGGCCTGAAGAGCACTGCGCACCGTTTGAAGGTGTGTCTGCGTGCGACGGCTGATGCACTGCGACGCGCGAGTGAGCGAGGTTGCCACGTCGTCGCCAGGAGTCTCCTCCGCATGATAAGAGTCGACCACCATGGAGCTGGAGCTGGTGGAGGGGGTATCGGCAGTGCTGGCGAGCTGCTTGGAGCAGTTGTCGCAGCAACGAGAGGGCGACGCTGGCAACGCGGAAGTAAGATGGATTTCTGTGAGTCCGTGAACGCCGTGGGTGAAACGGAAGATGTTACGTACCTGGGACGCGTGGCGGGTTATCGAACAGTTTGTCCGCGACGTCTCGACGACACGCTTGTGTCTCGACGTACTCTCGCAACGAGGGGTCAATTTTCTTGCGGTAAGTGACTTGCTCATCTTCGTTTTGACCCTGTTCAACTGATGATTCGTTCTCGCGCACACCACTTCGAACTGGTTGCAACACAGATGACTCGACACACAATAGCGCACACGCATCAATCTCAGGCGATCTACCAGCTCATCCAGCTCGCTGGAGCCAGGTCACCAGTGAATCAGGTACCCCGAGCTGCCCGATAAAGGTAATATCAGGTATATCAAGCCCCTGCTCAAACTAATGAGGTGTTGCCCAGTTGTATGCGCATCCGACTTACCATCCCACCAATTTCGGTCACCCACAAAACTCGTCGTTCACCTCGCATCAAGAGATCAAGTTCGCGCCGCTTCGCCCGCTCTGACCGCCGTGCATTCAGAAATCCTACGCAGTGCCGAAGTGTGGGGGGTAAATTCTTGTACGTTCGCTGCCATCCATGCTGCGAATCAACAACGCGGTTCACGAAAATAAGTGCACGAGGGATTTGGTCTGCTTCTGTTACCCCGTCGAAAAGAAAGTCGAACGCTGAATAAGTTGTAGAGTTCAGGATAGTGCATACTTCAGGATAGATATTAGGCCAATTGTTGCCTAGGTTAAGATAAAAAGAGTGGGCTGGTTTGATCTGGAGGATATCTTGAATGTCAGCAAGGACTTGAGGAGTCACCGTAGCAGATGTTACATAGACCGGTAGGTGCGCGGGAACGAATGAACGTAGTTTGTTCAGTTGGGCATATGCAGGACGAAAGTCCTTGCCCCACTGGATGATACAGTGAGCCTCGTCAATCACAAAGCCAACAAGATGACCATGGAATTCAGGAGAGCATAGTACCATCTTGAATGAAGCATTCTCGAGCGCCATCTCAGGTGATGTATAAATAATCTGATATTTAAGTCGACGGAGATCCTTCACATTAAGGCACAGTGTTAGGCACAAGTTCTTAGTATGACCAATGATGAGATTACCTCGCAAAGTGCTGTCGAAATGGTGTTGCAGTTGACCGCTATTGCTGCAAGGCCCATTTTTTGGCACCGAGCAACCTATCTCTGTCAGCAGCCCAGTCTCCAATTACAGGCATAAATCTTACCTGGTCATCCTCGAGAGCATTCAATGGTGAGATGACAACAATAATATTGTCTCGAACCATAGCTGGCATGACAAAGGGTAGGCTTTTGCCTGACCCTGTTCCTGCCAGTACAGTGCAATCGAGACCAAGCAAAAATGCTTCTGCTGCATCTAGTTGCCATTCATAGGGAACTTGATTGCAACGTTCGACACATGCATTACTCAATGCCTGGCGTGTGGAAGCACTGTGATATCCTGAAGAGCACGCTGCTGAATTACGGGATCTTTCGAGATTAGAATAAGATAATTGAGTCACATCCGAACGAGTGGAATGTGATGAAACGAGCGACATTAACTGATGGGATACATGAAGATGAGCGATAATAATTAGCAGATTTATTATGGATTATTACTGTGGCCTTGGTATGCCCGTATTAGGTAGAAATCCAAATGCGGACTGTGACGTGTGTGACATTTGTCACCGATGCCCTGTTTTACGGTTCAATGTCTCCAGACGTTCTAGGAAGGTCTGACACCACCCGTTCCATATTTGGACGGGTCCTTCCTAGGCGTCTG
>JBBPMC010001462.1:0-10724 GCA_038090115.1 Strobilomyces echinocephalus | reverse complement strand
ACGAAGACCTGTGCGCAATAAATGATACCCTGGACCCCACCTAGATTCTGTACACCAAGCTTCATGACGGGGAAGGCGATACAAGGGAGCTGTAGGCAGCGGTGAGAGAAGGTTGCACGGGGGAGTTGGAAGACTTGGTCGTAAAGAGCGAGGGCAGCCTCCTGTGTTTCTGTTCTACTACGAAGCTGATCCACCCTTCTATCGAGTTCGTCAGCTTTCATCGGCGGTAGGCTACATGGAGTCCGCCTGTAGACGGCGAGAGAGTCGGGAAGAGCGGAGTTGAACACCAACGACTTCCCAGTCCATGCGATGACCGTCACATCGCCTGTGCGAGTAACAACGTTCTCCAGAAGCTCGCCGAGGGCTGTCTTCCATAAGCCGTACTGAGGGCGAATGTCGCTAGAGAATATCCCGATCAAGGAGTAGGCAGTATCCTCCTCTCTCGTTGCATTACGATTCGATGCCAAGCCAAGCTTCTCCCGCACTCCCAGGTCATCCGGATGAAAGCCCACGATAGTCTCCGGTGCGACTCCAATGGCCTGAGCGAGCTCCTGCTTGATCAGCGGTGATTCCTTGTGGTTGTGATGTGTGTCGTTGAGATACAGTTTCCAATCCCGCGTATAGAACCGGACGACTTTTGACGCCAGAAGTTCCTGTAGAGTCCATGCACGAGTCATCCATCGGCTTTTCGTGAGGGCGCCAGGTTTTGCAGACGACAGGACATCGGCGAGATACACGAGGGTTTCCGCGGCCTCCTCGTACCACCTGTACATCGAGGTGATCGATTGGCTCAGGACGGCGCTCGTGCTCTTGTCTATACAACATGTATCTGACCATGCCCATCGATGACCATCTTCGCGAGAGGTCGCACAGAATTGGCGGAGCTTCTCATTGAGTGGGGATGAATCAAGCTTCCAGACTGATTCTACCGTGTTGACGTCCTGGAATTCTTTCCCTTCCCACGTATGTGAAAACATGACCCATTTGAAGTATTCCGCGACAGCTCGACGAACGCGAGGGTAATCTAGTTTCGTGATTGCAACCTCGGCGACGAGCTTCTTGAACACCATATCTGATCAGAAGACCTGGATTCGGTCATGTTCGTCCCACAGTTTGCCTGTATCGAGATCAATAAGGACGAGCGGACAGAGGTGAAATATTTCCTGAACAGCGGTGTCGATAGTGCGGACAGCCTCCAGCGGATTGATGTAGTTTTCTCCTAGGCCTGTAGAAAATGTTGGATGGCAATCGTTTAATGTGGTATTGGAGTACGTACGACGTGTTTCTTCGTCGGGCGATTTCTCAATAATTGAAAGCATGCGAAGTAGGGCATTGGTCGCCTCGGCATAATTTGCCCCGCAGTAGAGCGCCATGCTCTTCCTTTCGTATCCCCTGTGGGACGACGGATCCAGCTTGATTACCTACGCAAGGACAAATCAGGACGGTGTGCGACATGCGGGGTGAAAACGCACGCACTTCATCAGCACCTGCCAGGGCATCTTCCCATAATCCCTTCGCAGCTCGTGCCTGGCTCCGCTTCACGAGGAAGTGCATTCGGTTCGAAGGCCTGAGAGACAATGCAGAGGAGTATTGCATGATCGCTTCGTCGTGCTTTCCCGAACGGAGTGCCTCATCACCAAGTGCATCGAGCTTGTCCAAGCGTTTATTCTTCAGATCTGAACAAATATGATACCCCCGTTCAGCCAGCTCGCATGTCAATACTCACCCGTGGCCCACGTTATTGTCGCTGGACTCGTCTTCTCGGTAAAGGTATCGAACACATTGAGAAGCTCCTCCGCAACATCTCCCGCACAACCCGCAGCGAGGAGGATCTTGCAGCGTTGTAGTTGCACCGTAACCTGAAGCTGGTCAAAGGTCCATCCGAATATCTTGCGACAATCAGGATAAATCGCGGATGTTGCTAAGCGGTAGCATACTATCGTTATGGTCTCCAGGTGACAGCCAGTACAGGACGATGCAAGACTCCGAGTCTGTGCAAGTGTTTCTATCGCGCGTTGGTAATCGCTTTGCATCAGGTATATTTTTCCAAGCACCTGCAAGCGGAAAAGTCAGTTCGAGACATGCTTGCAGTCGAATCCAACACAAATACTTGGATACAACTATAAATTGTCTCCTCATCTCTTGAAACGTCCATCAAGCCATGGATGCGCGAGATCGCGTCGTCGTATTTCTCGGCGACACACAAGAGGATGGTCCAGGATGAACGTTTAGTTATCGTGGAGCTCGTCAATTGTAAGGGTCACGAGCCTTCACGAGTAACAACAACCTATTCTCGCCGAGATGACAGTAAAGGAAAGCGAGGTCGAATATTTTCATTGCTTCCTCCAGTTCGCCTTTCCCGGCAAGAATAAATGCCTGGGCAATATAGCCCATGGCGGATCCGCGAATGTTGACAGACTTGAAACATGCTTGAAGGAAGCACGACACGCGGGAAAGAATTCAACCTTACCTTTTTGGCGTCCTGATAGGCAGCGTTCCAGTTTTGCGAATGTGCCCCCACGAGCGCGCTGCGGATGAGGACATTGGGGACATCGTCTGACGAAAGTGATAAGTCGCCATCCAAGATAGGTTTGTCGGCGTAAACGGATCCCTTAGACATCCATCGTCGGAAAGCACCAACACTGAGTTGCATCGTTCCGGCATTGGACTGCTTCAGCAAACCAACTTCGGCGACGAGGGAGGCAATTGTATCTTCCTTAATTTCCAGTTCTCTGCGTGCAGAATCAAGCTCCATAGACAGCGTGTCATGGCGCTGCCGTATTTCCTTGTTTTTAGAAAACACGGAGCCACGGCCCGAGTCGTTGTCTCCACGTGGAGTAGTGATCTGTTGCACGAGGGCGGAAATGCAGTCTAGGCCATTGTCAAACTGAGCTTCATGTTCTCGTACCTGATGTTGTTTTCTTGGTTGTCTAGATTGATCTTCATCCTTCCTATCATTGTCCTCGAAGCTCACCTCAGCTGGATTTCTGGGTAAAAGGTATGGCAGCTAAGTTCGCCGGGTTCAGTGGCTGTTTCGGCCCTCTGCTTCCGAGATGAGCTTCATGTTCTCGTACCTGATGTTGTTTTCTCGGTTGTCTAGATTGATTTTCACCCTTCCTATAATTGTCCTCGAAGTCGAACTTCACCTCAGCCGGAATTCTGGGTAAAAGGTATGGCAGCCAAGTTCGCCGGGTTCAGGGAGGACTCACTTGCACTCGCCATCCTAAAGAGGGCTAAATTAGAAAAACACCAAGGGTCGACATTTGACAACCGACCCTCGTCTTCCAACCTAGGAACGCCTTGAGTTCGGTGAGCCCGAAGTACACAATCACGTCGTAGTCCAGTTGGTAAAAGATCTCTCCAGAACGGTTTTTTTTCTTCGTCAAATCGTTTACAGCTTTGCTCAGATGCGCGGAGATAGTACAAAACAAGAAGAAGAGCGCTGCAATTTCACCGGGTCAAACGTGGAAACGTGAGGGAAAGCGATAGCAACTTGCATGGATCTTGATCTACCCATGTCGGTTTGCGTATATTGCCTCGATAGCACTCGAGGCGCACTGTTTGTGTAGTGAACTGCGCCGGGTCGCTCTCCGTGAGCGAAAATGATTCGCGAAAGTCCATGTCCTCGCCAACTTTATCGCCCTTGAAACGAAGATCAATCTAATATCGTGAACTCCCGCTCAACAAAGAGAGCAGACCTTGAGAAGCTTCGCCTCGAAGAAGTCTGGGACGAAGCGTTCCCCTGTGGGATCTGTCTCCCATCTGTGCTTCCTACGCACGTGTTCTTCGTCATTCGGCTTGACGGGCACAGAACAGACTACCCCATATGTAGCACGTGCAACCCGCGGGGTGACCTTGTGGTTTTCGCGATCAACGTGAGACAGCACCGCTCCGTTAGCGACCGCCTTGTTACTGAAATAACTGCGTCAGGAAAATCCGCAGAGATACCGCGTGAACACGCACATATGTTTATCTGGACGGCAAATTTTGATCTTCTTGTCCTCGAAATAGGCCTGGATCCGTGACCAGATCCAGTCGTTCGTTGAGAGCCCTCCAACAAAGAAGCCCATCTCGAAGAGCACGTAAATATGACGAATGACTACAAGCAGCTGAAACTCACTGTAACCTCCATCCTAGCAGCCTTCTGCTGCTGTTCGAATGCACTGACGATAGCATCAAAAGACTCATTGAACAGACCGGTGGCTTCTTCTCTGGAAAGAAATACAATAAGACGATCCGAGTTGATGACGTTGACTTACCCAGTCAACTTCAGCTTTCCAAAGGAGATGTTGTATTTTGGAACGGTCATATAACGACCGCCGACCCTGAGGAAAGCTGGTTCTCGATCACTCCTGAAGACGCGTTTCATTGACCCGTCGAACTCGCGCATATACTCGTTGATCTCGTCGGAGGTGACGTGCTCCCAGCCTTGAAGTTTCCCTGTTTTGGTGTGTTTTCAAATCAGTCGCTGGCTAGGGTAAGGGAAAGAAAAGTCACTAACTCTCCAAAAGAACTTTAGCTCGACGGGTAACAAACACGGATCCCTGCAGCCGACCTAAAAGAATATGAACGAATGAAACAGCACTCGACTATTGGCGATGTGGCGTACATTCGGCTGGTGCCATTTCCTCACATGAGACCGGGTTGGACGTCATAGAGAACATACTCAGGTCGACGGTCACACCGCCAGCATCGATGATGACGACCCCCAGAGGGGCGGCCTGATTGGTCAGGTCCACATTGATAAGGTTTGCGACGCAAAAACGAAGGCTTGCTTCGCCCTCCGTCAGCATGTGGACGCGGGATCGCCCCTCTGGTGTACTGGGTAGGAGACCAGCGAACTCGATCGCGCGGCGGTATAGCTGTTGTGGTACACCCTCCCAGCCATTCGGATAAGTGAAGATGTACTCGATGGAATTTTCGACCGATGACCAGGAGAAAGCAAGATGGCGTTCTTCGATGTAAGTCCTGGCACACTGGAAGAGATAGCGGATGAAATCTGTGAGAACATGGACGGCGGTTTTTCCGGGTGGCAGCGGGGGTAGATCGTCGTTCTTATTGATAGAGGAGGCCAGATGGTTCGGACGGAGGTGAAGTTTCCACCTGGATTGCGTGGATGAGTATGATTATGCGACCTGAATAATGACCTACCATTCTGCCCTTATTCATCCTTCGTTCAGGGCGTCCTCTATGACGTTTTCAGTAACCACCTCGGCGCCAGCCGCTTTGACGTTGCCACTCTTGTCATAGTACAAGAGCGATGGTACTTTGGCATCACCGACTTTTGCCTGCCCGGGAAACCTGAGCCAAATCAAGGCGAGCCGATCAAACACCTCCGAGAATTTCAGGAGGTTGATTTCGCTCGAGAATGCAATATGAGATGCTGCTGAACGTTGTACCGACGTCGAAGGCGACGACGAGTTTAAGGTCGCCGGAGTACGGTGGGAGATTCGGCATCGCTAGCTAGTTTCAGAGGGAAAGGGCGCCAACGGAATTGTAGGACGGACACCTAAGAGCGCCTCCTGAGGGGGCGGCACTACTGAGAAACGAGTGGTCAGGGTCATGTAGAGACAGCAGCGACGTGAAACGAACGAAGTCAAAAACACGCGGTGGGTGCGACAGGCAAGTCGTGGTGCCAAGCGAAAAGGGTGGCACTAGAACCAATGGGCGGCGACGGCGGCAACGAGCGACGGTGTCCTTGAGCCCTAGCGTGGCGACTATCCAAGTCGTCAACGCTTCAGCTCACGCGCTCCCGCATCGCCCGCATGGGGCCACGAGCCTCCTCCGCCACGGCTTCCAAACATCGTCCATGTCCACGCGTCATCCGATCTGTGCGGAAGCCACCTCGTCTCAATCCGACATGCCAGTGACGCCGAATCCCAAGATTCAGGAAAGGTGGCGAGGCGGTGGCAGAGGAGTTGGACCAGGTTGGTGTAACCGCTCTTCACTCAGCACTGGCTGGCCCCATAACACACCTCGCACCCAAAAAAAAAACTCTTCAGGTAATAAGTAAGTGAGCCCTCATGCAATTGTATCCCGGTCCTCGTTACTTAACTGCCGTCTCGTAGTAGGAATTTCGCCTCTCGTCCCGTCACGTCTCTCAAGATCCCTCGATCCCGGAGCCCCGGGCATGTCGAAGAAAAAGGGTGGGCCGATGTTTGCCATCTTGAGAGGCCTGTTCTGTTGCTGCATACGTCCGTGACCCCCATCTTTGACGCTCCCGCCGCGGTCCCTTCCAGCCAAATACTCCTCCCGCGAGCGAGAAGATCAGCGACTCACCGTCGAGCGGTAGCGTCGTTGGCCTGGATGGCGTGGCGCCGCCCCCGACGAAGGTGACGGACCACGTTCTCGATCATGAAGACATGCTGGTATGGTTTTTGCGTTCCATCGGCGAGTCTCGTTGAATCTGACGAGGCTTCGTCAGCACTCGACGCCCGACCGGCAGAGCGTTGACCGCGCACCGCTTGGCGACTCTCTGCAACCGGTGAAAGCAGGTGGCGCACATGGCGACCGGTCTCCGGAAAACAACGGCCTAGGGTTACTGAGGAAGATGAACGTAGAGGGGAAGGTGATCGAGGACGATGCTCAGGGCGTCGCCAGAACCCGAGGACGAATCGGCTCGGCAGACAACGAAACACAAACAACGAAGGGAGAAGCGTTCCGCAGACACAATTTGGTACCGATGACCGAGGATAACGCGAGTCAGCAGATCGTCAAGTAGGTACTGCCGTGGAAGAAGGGGGAGGCGGAAGATTCTCAAGAAAGTTCACCCGCTCAAATGGCTGGCCCGGAACAAGGCTCACCAAAGACTGAGGATAACGCGCCGGCGGCTGAAGATGGTTCTCAAACTACTTATACCCTCCAGGACAAATTTTCGGAGATAGTGGAAGGACCACTTTGACAGACCATCGACACGGCGGAATAGGAGGAGGGATAGTGTTGGTCGGCCGGGGTCGGAGTCCAGCACATTTCATCATTAATATCTGTGTGATTTCTATTTTACTCAGTCGTATGTATGTATCATTCTGACGTCCATATTACACTTATCACTCGCCAGCATTTCTGATCTTCATCTAAGCTCGTGCGTACGCGAAATCCTGGAGTATTCAAATCCACTCACTCAACTAATGTGTGGTCTCTCAGCGCTGGCAACCTGGAGATGCGTCGTAGTGATTGCAACATGAAATACAAGTAGCACGAACTTATTAAATATGGCTCTATGTCTTATAAAAGTACTTCTATGAATGTCCCAGTCGGTAATCATTCACCGAGCTCCAAAGTCCTAAATCATTCACCGATCTTCAACGTCAAAAAGAGACTCGAGCAAGACCTTCGGTTTGACGACCATCATCTTCCGCTTTTTCCCTTTCTCCCACAACGTTCCCATCGGCGCGTGCTTCATCAGACCTAGATGCGTCGCACAGAGTACGATCGATCCTTCTGGGACCCCGGCACCACTTTCATCCGTTTCTTCCATGCTGTCGTTTTCGAACGTGTTCCCAGGGCGAATGAGGAGCACCTCAAAGTCGCTCGATATCACCTCGTCGAATGTCTTGTTGAGACGCATGGCAAGGTCGACCAGCGAGGCTATCTTTTCTCTGAACTTGGACGTGATCTCTGCGATAATGCTACCACCGGGAGCAGAGCACCCGGAGACCAGTAGTATGTCAGAGAGGCCCGCGACGAGCCTCTCGACGAGAGCCTCTGGATGGTTGACTCCGTTGCGTTGGCCGTAGAGGCGTGCTAGTGAACGCCAGCGTCCAGCAGTGGCTTGCGCTTCTGTCAATCTCTCATCAGTTTGGACACGGGGATTGTTCGAGGCCATAACACACCTGCTCCACGCAACGCCTGATATATGCTATCAATGAACAAATTGTGTCCCGGGTCAGAGGTCCAGGCGGACGCAATCTGACCGAGCGCGGTCGCGAGATAGGCTTGGAACGCGACCTGCAGCGACAAAGGGCGTTCCTGTGGTCTCGATCCCAAGGATTTCGTCAACACAGGGCCGATGTGGCTCTCTACGAGGGAGATGCGCTCCTTGGTTGCGCCGGCCGTAGTGGTCTTGAATTCGAGATCTTGTAGGAGGCAGTCAGCCATGTACGTAGCATTCTGCTGGAGCTCTGCGTTCAATTTCTGGAGGGCGTGGATGACGTCCGCATCCGAGGACGTATCTGCGATGTCCAAAAAACCGTTCGAAGCCACCTTGTCTTTCGATTGCGTTTCGCAACGCTGCTGGAGCTCGGCAATGCGAGAGCGCGAGATGGAGAGATCGCGTCGAAGTCTCTGAATTTCTTGCTGCTCCGCCGAATTGTTCTCGGTGAGCTTGGTGTCCGCTGACGGCCATGGATCGTCCTCGGAGGGTGCGGGAGCTTTCTCTCCGTTGTGCATGGATTGCGAGTGAAGAGTTTCCTCGCTGATCGAGCTGGGGGTAGGCCTCGGCAGCGTGCACGACCCCGCGAGCGGCGTTTCGTCCGTCGCAACTGGGCCGCGCCTACCCCAGCAGACTATGGCGTTGAATAAGTGATGAATGGAAGTCTTTGCCTTGTGCGGCTTTTCGCGTGGTGCATGTCGAGCACTCTGTCCGCCGCCGTTGATAGTGATGGTCGCGGAAGAACGAGGCTATCGTCCAAGAGAGCGTCGGCGTAGTGTCTCAGATTGGGGAAAGAAGACTTCTAGAATACCTCGATTGTCATGGCAGGTCTCTCACGGTCCTTTCCCGTCGCGCTGACGTCTGGTATGTTGTTGCAATAGTAGTTGGCGTGTCTAGACACGTCTTCGTCCTCCCATTCCGCAAGCTGGTGGGCTGAGCGAGTCCCGAACGAAGCAGGATTGCCCTGTAGTGAATTGGTGAGTCTCAGGCTAGCCTCTTCGCAGCTCATCGTCGTACCCTATGAAAGTCCACTGATTTCGCCGCCTTTGACGCACGGCCTTCGTGTACGGCGTACTTGGTCGTATTCATTACAGGTAGGGAGCGTCTGTTGTGACCCTTGTTGTGTTGTGGATGACCTCACCCAAGACAATTCAGATGGACAACATCGAATGTTCACCAGACACCTACCGTTGACAACGAAAGCAGCCGACGTCGTTGACAGAGAGAAATCCGAAAGTCCTATTTGAGAATCCTGGCCGGCGAGATGTCATTATATATGACGGTGCGGCTCCAACTGCATGTCCAATGTCTGCGTTTGCTCGCATTTCGAGTCGCAGGCTGCCGTGGCATTTGACCCACACGGAAATGGTCTGGCAGCGGTCTTTCGTTGCTCAGGCCTAAGAGGTGTGTTCGCGCTGCCACAGAAAAGTCGCTTTGAACAGCTGAAAACGCACTGATCCGCACTCGGGAACGCGGCCTCATGGACCAAGCTCGTGTTAATAGCACGTGTCCGACTTGAAGGCAGTTTTCTAAGGCTGCTGTACCTATCGGGGTACGACCGTAACCAGGTCAGGCACTCGGACCCTGTCTTCTAGAACCTAAAGGCATAGGTTTGTTCTTTTTCAGTAAAAGCTGATCGGTATAGCCAGATGCCCAAGGGGAAGTATTCAACGTGTACTCGACCATGCACGACGCCCGGATGTCCCATGACTCTGCGGGCCGTGAGCGGTTCGGAGCTATTTCAAACGTTCATTTCCGACCCTCCGCACTGGCACCCGCCCCCTTGTTCATTTCAAGACAGACTTCAACTGGCTGGCACACGCACGTGTATAGTCTGTTGAACTCCATTGGCCCAACTTCGTGTGAGGCAACACCACTGACGTCACAGAAATGCTCTGTAAAGGTCGGAAGTGAGTGACTTCATCCTGTCGCAATGTTGCATCGATCTGGTTCCGCTGAACCGCATGCTTCACCTCATGCCTGAACATCGGAAGCCCAGTGCTCACTGCAAACATCAACCATGGTGTCAACCAAATCTGAATTATCCCCATCGCTACTGCTTTCTTCCTCTGTAGTCCATCATCGCTGAAGTGGGATGCCAGTGGTCGTTCTTAACAACCAAACCTACGCTATTACTTCTTCCTTGGCAATCTTTCCCTATCGCACTCTACATCTCGCCCTAATCCCGAATTCAAGTCTGGATACGTCTTCTTCCTTGGTAACTTCTCCTCGCCCTGATAATTATCATTCTGCTCGTCCACAGTGAGGCTGTTGTCATTGACCGGCGGGGCTTTGGAAGCACCACACACTTCATCCTCGAGCAAGACCATCGCCCTGAGGACCGACATGCGTTGTTTCTGTCCCTTCTCCCACAGCGTTCCAACAGGTACCCGCTTTATCAGCCCCAGGTGAGTCGCGCACAGCACGACAGACCCCTCATGAACCTCGCCCTCACCTCTGTCCGCTTCTTCCATGCTCTCACCCTCAAACTTGTCCCCAGGCAGAACGAGGAGGACCTCGAAATCGCTCGAAAGTACCTCGTTGAATATCTTGTTGAGGCGCATAGCGAAATCGACGAGCAAGGCCATTTTTCCCTGAAAGTGGGACGTGATCTTGGCGATCACGTCGGAACGAGGAGCTGTGCAGCCAGCGACTAGCAGGATGTCAGAAAGGCCCTCGACTAGCCTTTCGACGAGGGAGGCCTCATTCATGGGGTTATAAAGGCGTGCTAGCGAGCGCCAGCGTCCAGAAGTAGCCTGCGCCTCTGTCGTCCTCTCATCAGCCGAAATGAAGAATGTATTTGTGTGTTTCTCACCTGTTCCTCGTAGCGTTTGGTATATGCCATTGATGAACG
>JBBPMC010001461.1:0-10733 GCA_038090115.1 Strobilomyces echinocephalus | reverse complement strand
ACTCGCCTATCCTGGTGCTAGCCCTCTTCATCTCGTCCGCATGGGCCGGTTGGCGTGCAAAGGCGAAGGAATCTGAGATGAAGGCGGAAGTTTGTAGGATCTCGGCATTGAGAGCGTCGACGAGAGCGATGACTTCAGCACCGGAAATGGTATCCACTTTGGTGAGGTAGACCTGAGCCGCTTTCAGCTCTCGCGTACGAACCTCGAGGAGAGCAGTGAGTTCGTCACGGTCACGGTCGTGCTTCGTCTGCTGAGGCTTGAGCTCAGCTTCGCCTTTTCGCTGACGTCTGGCAGCGTCAAGCTCTGCTGTCAGTCGTCGGATCTGCGAAAGTGCTTTCCTCTTTTCCCCCTCTTCTCGCCACAAGGACTGTTCCGTCCCCGCCTTGTCCTTCTGTGCCGACCTCAACGCGTGGGAAAGCGCTTTGGACGAGTCGGCGGCTTTCTGGTGCCATACCCTGAGCTGGGCAACTTCCTCTTTCAGCATCCGGTTTTCTTTCGCTGTATCTTTCAACGCATCCTCGAGTTTCCTCACTCTCTCCCCCAAGTACGCCCTCTCTTCCTCGTCCTTGGTCATCCTGCCTGTGCGCATGGCCCTGCGCCCTTCAACGTGAGTTATGTGGGACTGATGGCTACTCATGAAGACCAAGAAGTATTTGGATAGTGAGAAAGCAAAGGTCGACAAATTGATAGCGATTCCGGGACCTTTCGGGCTCACGACGCATGTGGTACTCGCGATCGTCGGCCAATTGAAGTGCTTGAGTTGTTTGGTGCGACCACGAGGCGTATCCTCGTGTGTGGAGTCAAGCGGCTCCGGAGGCCGAACAGAGACCAGGTGTGTTGTTATGATCCAGGATCGATGCTATCGAGTGACATCGTCGTGAATCACACTAGATAATTTATCGATCGACAAAGGAACACTGGTATAGCATATATCATGATCATAATGTCATAGGTAATAACATCGTACTCTACTGCGAAGACCTGCGAACGTTCCGACAGGAGGAATCACACTTCCTCTTGCTCTAGCGCGTCAGCAACTGACTCCAGCACCACCTTCGGCTTCAGGAGCGTCGTAATCCTGAAGCAGACTATGTTTCCTTGCACCACCTTCTCAGACCTCTGCAGACCAAGCGCGGTGGTACACAAGATAGCCTTCCTTTGCGAATCTTCTCCGTGTGCAAAGTCCTCCATGACAGCCTCGTCGAACTTCTCACCCGAGGTCGCATTAGTGGGCCACAGGTCCGCCGACGTCACCTCCTCACCCATCGCTTTGTTCAGCCGCAACGCCATCTTGACGATGTTGGAGATGCGTTCGCCAAATTTGTGTGTGAACACGGACCAAATCTCCTCGTAGGTTTTCGTGCATCCCGCGGCGATGAGGATGGCGATGAGTGTATTGGAGAAATGAGCAACCATGGTTGTGTGAAGGTCGGTGCTCAGCAGGGCGGCCTTCCGGGCATGCGCACGTGTCAAAGCACGCCACCGGCCACCTACTTCTTGCATTTCTGTGGAACCCGTCAGCGTAGGTGATGAGTCGATGAGATGAAAATCACCTGTTTCGCGGATGTCGCTGTAGATATCTCTGAGTGGTCGCTCAGCCTGGGGGTCGTCAAAGTTCCACGACATGATAATGATGCGGGATAACTCGACGGCAGCACCCTGCAATGCGATTTGCACAAGGAGCGGATTCTCGCTGTGCAGAACGGTGCTGAGGAGATGCGTGAGGCTGGCGCCCATGAGCTCGCCTATTATCCTGGTACTAGCCTCCTTGATCTCGTCCACATGGGCTGGTTGGCGTACAAAGTCGAAGGAATCGGAGATGAAGGCTGCGGTTTGCAGAATCTCAACGTTGAGAGCGTCGACGAGAGCGATGACTTCGGCGCCGGAAAGGGTGTCGGCTTTGGTGAGGTAGACCTGAGCCGCTTTCAGCTCTCGCGTACGAGTCTCGAGGAGAGTGTTGAGTTCGTCATACTTGGTCTGTGAGTTCTGGAGCTCAAGCTCCTTGCACTCCAGCTGACATCTGGCAGCGTCAAGCTCTGCTCTCAGTCGCCGGTTCTGCAAAGCTATTTTACCCCTTTCCCTTGCCTCTCGACGTTCCGAAATCGCCGTCTTGTCCTCCTGTGCCTGCCTCAGCGAACGGGAACGGGAACGGGAATCGGAATGTAAATTCAAATGGGCACGAGCACGGGAGTGGGAAAGGGTTTTGGATCCGTCGACGGCTCTCTGGCGTGGTGCTCTGAGCTGGGTGATTTCTTCGGGTTTCCTCGAGCTCTCCGCCTGCGCCATCTCCGAGTCCCTCTCTCCCTCGTCCATATGCTTCCCGGTGCGTATGACCGTGCTCGTTTGAATGGAAGGAAGGAGCGCAGCGCGGCAAGACTCAAGGTGGACCTGCAAGTGTAAATTTATGAAGGGAAATCTTGACAAATGGTATGATGATGGCTCCTTCCTAGTGTAGTGAATGTATTAGTGAAGTGCCTGGGTTGTTTGCGATTATGATGGAGCGTTTGGGACGCTGCGTCGGGAAGGCCTCGCGTAGGAAGTTCATTTGGTCGCCCGTCGCCGCGTTGCTGATCACTGAACGACCCATCGGTTGGCCGAACGTTCCGCGGAACCACACCGCAGGTAACTGGCCTGGGTCGAGGGTGCTGAACGAAACACTACTGTGCCAGCAAGTCTTTGGTATGGTTGTCGTCCGGGCTTGAGGATGACCGTTCGTGTGCGGTATGATTTGGGAGGTCTAGCCTAAGAATGGGGGCTGGCAGGCTACTAACGCTAGGTAAGCCAGCCAGACCTCGGCGGTGCGGACACACAGCAAGGATCTAACCCTTGCCCACTCCATAAGGTTGGATGGGTTTGCCCTACGTCAATTCTCGGAATTGCAAAATGGAACTCACGCTCACCAGCACAATGCGCAATAAGTGTCAGAATTGGACTTTCCTGCACGGTCGGGTGATCTGCCGGCCTCCGCTGGGGAAGGGCGGCCGTGGCAGATTCCACGCATGATCTCTTACTGGGTTATGCCACGCAAATTCAGCACCCTTTTGATGCATGCAATGATCAAGCTCTCTGTCGTGAGTCATGACACTCCCCTGCAAGGTGAATGGGCGGTGTGGCGTTCATTTGATGGTTCAGTGGTGACTGAATCCCGTTAAGGTGTTCACCCTGCTACTCGAGCACAATCATCGAGGGCGTGTTAACGCACGCCAATAGCGACGGCCCTCGTCTCGTGCCCCGTCTGTGGCGACATAAGTTACAAGGCTGCCGCGACCTTCCAGTTCTCCATTTTCCACAGCATTCAGTACACGTACGCATTCCTTCAACATGCCCAGCAGCGAACCATACCGTGGCCGGTCTCGCAAGTTAGTACTTGCTTTCGACATCGGTACTACCTACAGCGGAATCTCATATTGCATCCTCGATCCTGGGGAGACTCCAGAGATTCTGGGCGTTTCGAGGTATGAACGCTGTGAAGGAGTAGATGGCATTGATTCGAACTTTACTTCATCCAGGTACCCTGCCCAAGAGCACGTCGGGGGCAACATCAAGATACCTTCGATCTTGTACTACGACCGTCAGGGCGTCGTGAAGGCTGTCGGCGCCGAGGCGCTACAGCAATATATCGCCGAAGAAGCAGAAGAAAAAGGATGGTACAGAGTTGAATGGTAAGCCTTGGAAAGTGTCGTTTGGTCGTTATTTCGTTACCGATTTTATTAGGTGGAAACTTCACCTGCGAGCCAAGCATCTCGCGTCGTCGCACGTCAAGGACGAAGACATTCCTCCCCTTCCCCAGGGAAAGAGCGCAGTTGAGGTCCTCGGGGACTTCTTGCACTATCTCTTCAGCTGCGCGCGCACCTACATCACTGAATCGCACGCGAGCGGGGTGCTGATGTGGGAATCGATAGAGAATAGCATCGAGTTCATCCTCACGCATCCGAATGGATGGGAAGGGATGCAACAACAGCAGATTCGACGTGCTGTCGTGATGGCTGGGTTGGTCTCTCGCGGAGATGAGCACGCGGGTCGGATTCATCTGCTGACGGAGGGCGAGGCTAGTCTTCGTTTCTGTGTCACGCACGTGTTGGCATCGGACGCGCTTTCCAATATCCCAATTGTTAGCGCAGGCAAACTCGAAGACGAGATTGAGGAAGTCGAGGGGAACCAAGGGGTCGTTATCATCGATGCTGGAGGTGGAACTATCGACCTGAGCGCCTACTCCGTCAGGCTATCGCCGCCAAGAGAATGCAAGGAGATCGCGCCTGCAGAATGTGGGGCTCCTAGAGCGCTTTCGAGTTCTGTCTGACACGTTGTCCTGCTAGGCCGTCTTCAAGGATCTGTGTTTGTCACACAGAGAGCTCACACATTTCTCAAGGGTATGTAGTCTTCATTCCTTTGAGGACTCTGAAAGTAACAATTTACAATACTACCATAGCTAAACTTGCCAACTCGCGATACGGATCACCTGAGATCGTCCAGCAGATGAAAGAAATTTTCGACAAGACTACGAAACTGAGGTTCCGCAACGCCGGCGACCCACAATACATCCAGTTTGGGACAGTTCTCGACAAAGATCCACGGTACGGTATTCGCTCCGGTCAGTTCAAGTTGGCAGGGTATGGCAATCCTCTGCACACCAACGTCTCAGCACTGACATAGAGTCATTCCCAACAGCGAAGACGTGGGGAAACTCTTCGAACCCTCGATAGAGGCCATCGTCGATGCCTTTGAGAAGCAGCGACAGGCGGCGACCAAGTTGAAGATCCAAATTAAGGTAGACTTCACTCTGATGTTGCGTCAGGTGCTTGACAGTGTGTTTGGTAGCATGCTTTCCTGGTCGGCGGTTATGCTGCCAGTGATTACCTGTACCGCCGTCTCCAACAACATCCGGCATTCTCGGACGTGCACCTGTGCAGACCCTTGAGTCCAGTGTACGTGTCACAGTCGTAACATCAAAGTTGCTTCGTGTGCTGATATCCTCACCAGGAACAAGGCTGTGGCAGATGGGGCCGTGTCTTCTTTCATTGATCCGTTGGTCACATCGCGCACCTCAAGATATACGTATGGCATAAAATGTTGTATGCCGTACAATCTCTTTCGTGCAGATCATCGAGAGAGAAGAAACACACAAATTGTATCGCCGTCTGGGGATGTCCTGTTACCGAATGCGTTCAAATCAATACTAACAAAGGTGCGTGCTGGTCAGCCGTCCATGCCCATAGTTTACCTCGCCTCCTACAGGGAGTCCAGGTTTCGGAGCAGCAAGAGTTTCGTCAATCATTTTACAGGGAATTGAATTCCCACGTTGATTTGACAGAGGCCAAGGAATCTATTATCGCATACGGGGGGGATGCTCTCGAACCCCGCTGGATGGACAGGGAAGCTGGTAAGTCTTGGGGTGCATGTGGCCAGCACGCGTCTGAATCGCTGACGAGTGGAATGGAATGCAAGCACGGTTCAGCACGATGTGTACTGTGGTCGCTGATACTTCTGCGATTTCCAAGTCGTTGGAGTCCAAACAAACTCAAGGACGGGGCGAGTATTATCGCCTGAACTTTGACGTGATACTCCTGTTTGGCCTGACGGAGCTGAAAGCACAAATTAGCTGGAAAGAGATGGTACGTCTCACGACTCGGCAAGCCGTACAGTATCGCTCATATAACAACCCAAGGGTGTGGAGAAGAGGTATGGCTGAAGCCCGCAGTGGAGTCGGTTGAAGCTAACCAGAGACCGTCAACAGGAGTCCCGCTTCGATCGTGTATAATGACGGCTCTGTTGGTTCGCCTTGAATAAACGGCACTCGTAAGGAGTAATAAAAGTGTACAAGTACTACTAGTAGATCTGGAATGAAGTTTTCGCAACTAATCTCTAGGTCCAACGAAAGTCTTACAGCATGACCTTTGTCTGCAAGCTTACCATCACCATTACGTATACCTCTCTGTGATACGACTCTCAGGACTTGAAAAATTCGCTGGTGAACATGCACGAGGATCGATATGGAAGAGGGCACAGGGCCAAACCAACCATGTTGATCATGGAGCAGACATAGATTAGATTCGATCGGGCTTGCCCCTCGCCTCAACAGCGTCAGTAAGCGTTCACCTTCAGACTTCCGCGCCCCAATCCCACTGGCTTGTCCGACTCTAGCCTGTCCTACACCCACCACTGACAAACAACCCTAGTCGATGCCCGAACGACAGCCACATACTACGCACGATGAATCCTCCTTGATTGCCGAACGACAACCACGTCTTCCGCACCAAAATCCTACCACAGATGAAGAAACCTCTATGCCCAAACGACAACCACGCCTTCTTCGCCCAAATCTAACCACATATGAAGGATCCTTCTCCCACACAAGGCCCGAGCGACAACCATACCAAGGGCCTACTCGAAAGCTGGTGTTGGCTTTCGACATAGGCACGATGTACAGCGGCGTTTCATACAGCATCCTCGAACTAGATGAACTGCCCGTTATCTGCAGTGTCACGCGGTGAGCGACGATGCGCCTTTTCCAACGTGACCAACATCACCTATCCTTTGGAAAGCTTTCCTGCCCCAGATAATGTCGCTGGAAACTCCAAGATACCGTCCATCGTGTATTATGATCGTCAAGGGGTTCCTCGCGCGTTCGGCTGCGAGGCTCTCCAGGAGAACGTGATCGAGAAAGCGATGGAGGAAGACTGGTTCAAGGCGGAATGGTGAGTCCTCGTCTGCCAACCTGCCACACGCTGTCGACTAACGTACGACGCCTAGGTGGAAGCTTCATCTCAGACCCAAGAACATGGCACACTGTCACGTCAGCGATCAAGACATTCCCTCTCTGCCTCCGAACAAGACTGCCGCACAGATTCTGAGCGACTTCATGCGGTATCTCTTCCGATGTACTGAGACCTATATTCAGGAGTCATATGCAAGCGGTCCCGAGATGTGGGCCTCGTTCGAGAGCAACATAGATTTCGTTCTCAGTCATCCCAACGGATGGGAGGGTCCACAGCAGGCTGTGATACGGCGAGCGGCCGTCGCTGCAGGCCTGGTTCCGGATTCTCCAGAAGGACAGGCCCGTATTCAGCTGGTCACGGAAGGAGAAGCAAGTCTGCACTTTTGTCTGAACGACGAAAAGACGGCTGGCTCGTTCAAGGTAGGGTACGAGTCTGATCTTGATTCGTGCCACTGAAATGTCTGCTCAGGAAGACCAAGGAGTGATGATTATTGATGCGGGCGGTGGAACTATCGATATCAGCTCCTACTATATAACGATGTCGCCCGCTACGTTCCAAGAGATCACTCCCGTAGAATGTAAGTTAAGGACTTGAATTACTTCGCTCGTACTCACAAAACCGGTCGAAGGCCTCTTGCAGGGTTCGGTGTTCGTCACCAGGCGTGCTCTGCAGTTTCTTTCAAGTAAGCTACGTCGATTGGACGCGTTTTCATGAGGCTCATGATCATATTGCCATAGTCAAACTCTCAGGCTCAAAATATGGAACCCGGACGGATATCGCTCAGATGGCGGACGAGTTCGACAAGGCAACAAAACTCCATTTCAGCAATCCTACTGAACCTTCCTACATTCGCTTCGGAACACCGGAAGACAGCGATGTCACGCATAATATCAAATCAGGGCAACTCAAACTCCCTGGGTAAATTGCGTCGTGTTATCCTTGACCTCGCCAATCTATTCACCATGCTCACAATCCAGAGCCGAGGTTGCCGCCCTTTTCGAACCTTCAATAGTAACAATTATTGCATCCATTGAAAACCAACGAAGGTTGGCAAACAAGCCGATTAGCGTACGTCTTCGGTTGGTCATGATTGTGAGGGAACTGACGGTCGGCAGTCCAGCTTCCTCGTGGGAGGCTTCGCGGCGAGTGATTGGTTCTTTTCGGAACTGCAAGCACACATCAAACCCTTGAACCTCAATTTCTGTCGCCCAGACAGTCGCACGTGAGTCTCGTTTGAAATCGACTTGACTTCGTTCGCGAATTTACTTCAAATCTGCTAGAAATAAGGCGGTCTCAGATGGCGCTCTTGCTTTTTATCTCGACCTCACAGCTGGAACAGCACGAGATAGAACGACGGCGTCAGAGACAAAGGAGTTCCGAAACAACTTCACCACGGAATTTTCAACCACGACAGCGTTGATGTCATCTACCAAAGAAAACCGGAAGCTAAAAGAGGAAATCGCCCTGCTGATGGCGTCGCACCAGAAAACCGTCGACGAATCCCAAATACTTCTACATTCGCTGCAGCGGGCGCAGGAGGCTAAGGCGGCGATGGAACAGGCATTACATGGAGAAGCATCGGAAAAGCGCATAAACCAGCGACTGGCAGAAGAGCTCGACGCCGCTAAATGTCAGCTGGAGAGAAATGAGGTCGAGCTCCAGAACCTCCGGAACGAGCTCCAGCAGTCGCAGACAAAGCACGATGAGCTCGCCACTCTCCTCGAGGCTCGTACCCGAGAGTTGAGAGGTGCTCAATTTTACCTCGGTAAAGCCGACACTCTTTCCGGCGCTGAAGTCGTTAATCTCGTCGACGCCCTCAACGTCGAGATCCTGCAAACCGCCGCCTTCATCTCCGATTCCTTCGCCTTTGCACGCCATCCGGCCCATGCGGACGAGATGAAGAAGGCTAGCACCAGGATAGGCGAGCTTGTTGGCTCCAGCCTCACGCATCTCCTCAGCACCGTTTTGCATAGCGAGGACCCTATCCTCGTGCAGATCGCGTTGCAGGATGCTACCGTCGAGTTTTCCCGCCAGATTATTACGACTTGGGACTTTGACGGCCTCCAGGCCGAGCAACCACTCGCAGAGATCTACAACGACATCCGCGAAACAGGTGATTTTCATCAATATCTCGACGCATCACCTACGCTGACGGGTCCACAGAAATGCAGGCAGTGGGCGGCCGGTGGCGTGCTTTGACACGTGCTCATGCCCAGAAAGTCGTCCTGCAGAGAACCGACCGCCACGCAACCATGGTTGCTCGTATATCCAATACACTCGTCGACATCCTCGTCGCTGCTGGGTGCACGATGACCCCTAACGAGGCCTATCGCATGTTCACGCAAAAGTTCGATGAACGCATTTCTAACATTGTTAAGATGGCATCGCGGTTGAACAAAGCGATGGGTGAGGAGGTGACGTCAGCGGACCTGTGGCCCATTAATGCGACTTCGGGTACGAAGTTCGACGGAGCTCTCATGGAGGACGTCGGAACAAACGGACAAGATTCACAAGGGAAGACCATCTTGTGCACGACCGCACTTGGTCTGAGGAGGTCTGAGAAAGTGGTGCAAGGAAACATGATGACCACGATACTCCTGAAGCCAAAGGTAGCGCTGGAGTCCGTTGCTGACACGCTGAAGCGGAAGGAAGTTTGATTTCTTCTCTCAGAACGTTACAGCATCATTTTACGAGTGGTATCTGTTGACCAATAAATTATCCGTGACAATGTCGCTTATTCCACAGGGGCGAGTGAAGTCTAGATGGGCCATGATAACCACCAAGTCTCTGTTTGGCTTGCCAATCCTGCATGAAAAAGGACATACAAAAGACTCCCAGAGAGTTTGTCCAAGGTGCACGCCACCCAGTTCTTTGCCACCAGATAGAGGCATCTGCGTAAGTACCACAAGCTGAAATGAATGAAAATGAGTAACGCTATTATGTAATGACGGGTTCCGAGAAACAAGCTGTGCCTATAGTAACACCTCGTGCCCTGGGCACGATTATCGAAGGCATGTTGATGCACGGCAGCAGCCATGGCCCTTGGCCATCTCGTGCCCGTCTGTGGCGACCGTATAAGTTGCAAGACTCCCGCGCCCAGCATCTAACACACATACGTAGTAACCCCCCAATATGCCCAGCAGCGAGCCATACCGTGGTCGGTCTCGCAAGTTAGTACTCGCCTTCGACATCGGTACTACCTACAGCGGAATCTCATACTGCATTCTCAATCCTGGGGAAGTTCCAAAGATTCTCGGCGTTTCCAGGTATGAATGCCGTGAAGAAGCGGACGACGTTGGTCTGAACTCTGCTTCATTCAGATACCCTGCTCAAGAGCACGTCGTGGCCAACATCAAGATACCTTCGATCTTGTACTACGACCGTTGGCGCGCCGTGAAGGCTGTCGGCGCCGAGGCTGTACAGCCATATGTCCGCGAACAAGCAGAAGAACAAGGCTGGGTTAAAGTCGAATGGTAAGCCCCTGGAAATGGTTCCTTGGCCCGTTATTTTCGCTACAGATCTTGTCAGGTGGAAACTCCACCTGCAAACCAGGCATCTCGCGTCGTCGCACGTCAGGGACGAAGACATCCCTCGTCTGCCCCTGGGCAGGAGCGCCGTCAAGGTGCTCGGGGACTTCATGCGCTATCTCTTTAGCTGCGCGCGCACCTACATCACCGAATCGCACACGTGCGGGACTTTGATGTGGGAGTCGATGGAGAACAGTATCGAATTCATCCTCGCACATCCGAACGGATGGGAAGGGCTGCAACAACAGCAGATTCGACGTGCTGCAGTGATGGCCGGGTTGGTCCCTCGCGAGCACGAACACACGAGCCGCATTCATCTGCTGACGGAGGGCGAGGCCATTCTTCATTTCTTTGTCTCACACATGTTGGCGTCGGACGCGCTGTTCAGCGCCCCCCGTCGGGCGGACGGACTCGAAGGCGAGGGAAACCAAGGGATCGTCATCATCGATGCTGGGGGTGGAATCATCGACCTGAGCGCTTACTCCGTCAA
>JBBPMC010001460.1:0-10735 GCA_038090115.1 Strobilomyces echinocephalus | reverse complement strand
CTGATAAGGATAGATAAGGGTGGACATCACCCTGATAAGGACTGATAAGGGTACACTGTATCCTGATAAGGATTGATAAGGAGATCAACCCCATAGATAAGGATGATAAGGCATCTAGCCTTTAGATAAGCGCAGATAAGCCACTCCAGTGGCTTGATAAGACTTGATAAGAGTGATCTACACTCTGATAAGCTCTGATAAGCTCTGATAAGCTTCTGATAGGCTTGGATAGGCTTTGATAAGCTTGATGCTATGATCCAATCATAACACAATCCTTGCCGCTACACGCCTTAGCGATCAAACTTTCACAGCCCAGCTGATAAGATCTGGAAGTATTATCACCTGTCATCATTACACCTGACTAACTCCCAAGTCCTACATTAGCTTACATCATATATTCTGTGCCCCTTCATTAGCAGGCTTGCAGCCGCTGGCTCTCAGATCGTTGTCATGAAAATGCAAATGACGGCATCTGGGGCAAGTCTCTGCTAGACCCACGGTGTCTTCAAGTGGAAAAAAGAGAACGAAGGATTCCCTGTATTCCATCATTACAAAGATATCAGTCATATAACAGGTGCATTTATCGAACACCAGGTCAGTCTATTCTTGCAGATTTGAGTGTCACTTGGCTAACTCTGTCACAGCTGCTTTACTTCCGAAGTCCCTATCCAAGTCACTTTCTTCACTGGGCATTCCTGCCCGAAAACGTTGATGAATTTTTCAGCATATTCGAGGAGGTGACAGGGCCTGACAGGCTGTCTTATCTTCAGCCACTACAGCGTCTGGACATGAAACTCATGATTTTCGCTTGCAGTGCCGTAAGTGACCACTGGTTCCTGCTTTTACGGGCAGCGCTGAGCTACTCCACAGTTCCTTACTTGTCTTGAATTCGCTGTTAATAAACCGCAGAGGTGAGCAGACAATGCCTGGAAGAAGTTAACTCTCGAGAACCTTCCACAAGTCAAACTTTTTTTTTGCAAGGTCCTCAAAGGCGACCTTAGAAGTGCTCCTAATGAGGTCACCATTGATGCGCTGAATGGCCTATTGGACCTTATAGAGCTCCAACTCAGGTGATCACCTTGGATGTCTGTTCTTCAAGGTATTGTACCCTTTATCATGTACATATAAATATCAGAGTGATAGTCTATGTAATGGTTGTATACGCCTGCGCAATTTTCCTGCCTCTCAGCTTCGCGTCTATAGCACATTTTTTCTCATGGGAAGTGCACGATTTAGACATGTTTGCGCAATATTCAGCCCAAGTCATGCGACATAGACCGCGTCAGCGGTAAGCGCCATTCGGAGTCGTGTGTCTCTCCAGCCCTCAGTGTCATGTTCTCTGTGTCAGGATGACGGCGCCGCCGCTGGGCCACCTCGATGCCCCCCAAAAGCCACTGTCGTGTCTTCCAGAACCCTGATGCCTGCTTAGTGGGCCCCCCACGTCTACTTGAGCCTCAACACTCGTCCAGCACCCCCGTCGCACCTATCCAGACCCTAATACTTGTCCAACGGCCCTACCATGTCTTCTCGAGCCTTCATGCTCGCCTGACGCCCATGCTATGTCCAGCCGATCCGGCACACCCACCCCCATTGTGTCTACTTGGGTCTCGGGCAATGCTTGCCCAATGCCCCCATAGTCAGCCTGTGGGCATTGAGTACTAAGTTGTTGAGCGGGCCAGAGGTCGGGGAGTGCAGGGTGATGACATGGGCTGTGTGCCGTGGCGAATGAAGTTGGTGACCGACACTCACGTGTCCCCAATGCATCCCCTCGCCCTCGCCGTGTCGTCGCGACCCCAACAGCTTGCCAGTCCCCCCCTATCGTGTTCTTACGAGCACGAACACTCACCATTGCCCTTACTGCGTCTCTATGAGCCCGAACACTTGCCAGTCGCCCCCATTGCGTCAATTGCGAGCCCAATGGCTCCCTGGTCGCTTCAACTGTGTCCTTACGAGTGCAGATGCTCACAGTTTCCCTTGCTGGTCGTCCCTACTGTGTCATTGCAAACCCATACGCTCGCCGGTTGTGTCCCTTTCCCCCCGTCATTGACGATGACATCGGGCCTATGCCCATACCCTCTCCCTCATCTCGTGACAACAACAGCGACGTGACGCACTCACCATGTCCCTGTCCCTTTCCCTATCCACACCCTCTCCATGGTCTTGTGACAGTGACATGACGCTATCCCATCACCCTCCTATCGCAACGACGACACCCTCATCTCACGACGACGACGCCATACCCATGTCCATACCCTCGTCTTGCAACGATGATGCCAGTGATGCCATGCGCCCCCATTCCCTCTCCCTCACCTCGCAAGAGCCTTGAAGATGTCAAGGTAGTGTTGCCACAACTTCCACTTTAGTCGACTCGAGGTGGGACGGAATGCCCGGCTTAGCCGAACCGCGGCAGCACGGCCAGTGTTGCGTAATCTGGCTAACTTCAGCACCATTAGCCATGACTTCCGACTTCGGGTCAGTTAGCCAGATGTGTGGTTACAAGTTTATGTAGGATTATATTACGCATGAGCAGGCGTCAGGTCGAGCTGCGCTGGGCAGTGCATATATTGGTACACCGTACTACCTTATCCCTCCTGCGCATAAATCATGTCGTCGACCTCTTCGCCTTCATAGGAAACTGCATGGGTACCAGGAGTCGTGGGTATGGGTGCGGGTCATGCGTAAACGAGCTAGCGACGCGATGAGCTCAGCGGTCGTCACGAGTGGTGAGAACGCTATGTATTACCTAGCGACGCGATGAGCTAGGCGAGGTAGTTAAATACATGCATAACAATGAAAGCAATGAGACGACATACCTCAGCGGTCGTCACGAGTGGTGAGAACGCTGAGGGAAGAAGAGAAGGAAAGCTAACGCGAAAGATAACTGGTGATTATCTAATCACCATGTGATCTATGTCTGGATGAGTGCGAACTGGTAACTACAAGACTCGAACACACCCCCTCAGTGAGACACGAGTCCAAGTAAAGAGCAAAACTGCGTAAAAGCGGGACGAGGCAAAGCCTTGGTAAGGATGTCCGCAATGTTCAAATGAGTGGGAACCCAAACGAGGGTGAAGGAACCATTGTCTACATGCTCACGAATAAAGTGGTAGCGAAGATCAATATGCTTCGTGCGTTGATGAAACTTGGCGGCCGCAGATAGAGCAATCGCGCCTAAGTTGTCTAAGTAAACAGTAATAGGAACACGAAGGGAAATATGAAGTTCAGCGAAGAGAGATCGGAGCCAAAGACCTTCCTGCAGGACGTGCGTGGTTGCCATGTATTCAGCCTCAGTGGACGAGAGCGCAACGGTCGCCTGTTTCTTCGAAACGTGAGAGATTAAGCCCCCCGCGTAATACCACGCATAGCCGCTGACCGAACGCCGTCCCACCTCATTCGCCCAACTGGCGTCGGCATAAGCCTGTAAGACCGCAGGATCCCCATCACCGTCATAGCGAAGATGAAAATTAATGGTGCCAGCCAGGTAGCGCAAGACACGCTTCACGACCGCAAAGTGACGAGGTTCGGGGCTCGCATTGTGTTGCGCCAAGGCGTTGACGATGTAAGAGATATCGGGACGGGTGTTGACCGAGAGGTAGATGAGTTCACCGATGAGCTTCAAGTAGGCGGAACGGAGGTCGGCAACAACGGGGTAGTCGATGAGAGGGTCGCCGAGAGGGGATTTGGGATCAGCAGGAAGAAGGACTGGGTTACAAGTAGAAAGTCCATATTCCTGAAGAAGGAAGGAGATGTATTCGGACTGATGGAGCCAGATGGTGCGCGAGGAACGGACACGCTCGAACTGGATACCCAGATACTTGGTCACCGGTCCGAAATCCTTAATCCCAAAGCGCTCAGCGATACGTCCTTTGACCCGCGCCAAGAAAGAACGAGAATTGGAGACCGCCATACCGTCATCGACATGCCAACCGATGAAGCAACGAACGCGAACGTGATCAACGGCCGCATTCAGCTCATCGTAGTAAAACAGCGCATGGTCTGATTCCGCCCGGATAAAACCTAAGTCAGCCATAATGGCCTTGACCTGCTCATACCACTCCAAGGCGGACTGCTTGAGACCGTAGATGCTACGAAGCATCAGCCAAACCAGGACTCGCCAGTCTCCATCCTCGAAGCCCTTCGGTTGCCGCATGTATATCTCCTCACGAAGATTGCCCCAGAGGAAAGCACGTTTGGCGTCAAACGTGTCGATCTCCCAGTCGAATTGACAAGCGAGGGCAACAAGGAGGCGCACCGAGGCAGGTTTGATAACTGGAGCGAAGGTTGCACCATAGTCGACACCAGGGACCTGCGAGAAACCCTGCGCGACCAAGCGAGCTTTATACGCCGAACCCCCCTTATTGTCCT
The DNA here is from genome assembly GCA_038090115.1 of Strobilomyces echinocephalus. Taxonomy (NCBI): domain Eukaryota; kingdom Fungi; phylum Basidiomycota; class Agaricomycetes; order Boletales; family Boletaceae; genus Strobilomyces; species Strobilomyces echinocephalus. The sequence continues at coordinate 6,370 of JBBPMC010001460.1, read as the reverse complement.
CCTTAAATTCAAGGACCCAGCGGCAACCGATGGCCTTGCGGCCGTGAGGAAGTTCTGCCAAACGGTAAACGCCCATGTCCCGCATGGTTTGCAACTCAGCCTGCATGGCCGCGAGCCATTTGTCTTTATCCGGGCGAAGAATAGCTTCATCATAAGTCGCTGGAGGTAAGGACATGTCGTAGTCAAGGGCAGAAGGGTCGCGACGTTTATCACTGCGTAGGGTGATGTGAGCCTGTTCCGCGATGACAACATTTGTAACGTGATCAGGGATGACAGGGTCCTGCTCCACAGAGAGTAAGTCGTCCACTTCTTCGAGAGACACCATCGAGGGAAGAGATCCAGGATCGGACGTAGTGGATGACACCCCCTGGCTAGCACGCGCGCGACGGTCCTGAAGATCCAAGAGGCGTGATTTGGTCGCCGCGATTGCAGCCGCCCAGGCGACACCTTTTTCAGTTGGGATGCGCTGACGAGTGGAGCGATGAAGAGGCTGAGCAGGCAAGGAGGCAGAGACTGGGGCACCGGAGGTGTCGTCGGAAGAAACCGGACGGGAAGCGGGCGCGGGCGCAACCGGGGGCGAAACATCATCATCGGAGTCGGAGTCATCCGAGACGGGGTCAAAGTGTTCATCGAATTCGACATCACGAGCAACAAAGAAAGCCCCGGTAACAGCATCACGAACGCGAAATCCCTTGACACCATCTGGGTAACCCATGAAGGTGGCCCGGCGAGCGCGAGCGCCAAGTTTGGACTGTTGTTCGATGGGAATGCGAGCCCAGCAACGGGAGCCAAACACCCGAAGATGAGATAAATCAGGTTTGTAGCCATTGACCATTTCGAAGGGTGTGATGCCAGGCGGCAACGCAGCTGACTCTGTGCGATTCCACAGGTAGGCCGCTGTGAGGATTGCCTCGCCCCAGAGGCTGGGAGGAAGCCGCGCAGCTTCCAGCATGGCCAGGGCACGACCTTGAAGCGTACGTATAGCTCGTTCAGCTTTACCGTTCTGCTGATGAGCATATGGGACAGAAAGCTGCCGTTCGATCCCAGCCTCCTGCAAAGCTTTTGTAAACGCTCCATTGACAAATTCCCCACCATTGTCCGATCTGAACACCTTCACAGTCCGCTCAGCATGGTTCTCCCAGCGAGCACGAACGATGGTCCAGGCCTCGAGAGCCTGATCTTTGGAGGCAAGGAGTTGAACGTTGACCAGGTGAGTGTGGTCATCGAGGAAAACGACGAAGTAGAGTTTTCCATGAGGTGTTTTGGTTGGAAAGGGCCCGCAAAGATCAGAATGAACGAGGTCGAGCATGTGGGATGCACGGGGAGTGGCAGAAGGAGGGTAGGGTTTCCGAGGATATTTCGCCACTATGCAAGCCTCACAGCGACTGAGAGGAACATCGGAATCCACAGTCACCCCAGTGGCAGCATTGGGCAGGCGTTTAACTGAATCTCCACCAGGATGTCCCATACAAGCGTGCCAGAGATCCCAAGTGGTTGGACGGCGGATGTATGCACTCGTCTCTGAAGCAGCAACCGCACAGAGTTCCTTATAGAGCACAACCGTGTCCTGGAGAGCATCGCGAGTGAGAAAGCGAACATGCAGGTAAAACAGGTTGTGAGTGAGTTTCACGCTGCCGAGTTGTTCTCCACGATAAGAGAGGTTGCATGTAGGAACAGTGGTAGGTGTAGCGCCACGAAAATCACAGTTCCAGCCCCGCTGAAGCATGCGACCAACAGAAAGCAAGTTTAGCAGAGCCCCCGGAGCATGCAAGCAGTCTCGAAGGGTGACACGGTGCACCGATCCATCCAACGTGATTTCGACAACACAGGTACCGCGTCCAGTGGTGAGGAGATCACCCTGGTTTGCAGTCTTGACTGGTGGGTGGTCCTCCTCAGCGAACTCGACAAAGTAACCACGATCCTTAATAAGGTGGGAGGTGGTGCCCGAATCCAGAATCGTAGCAAAGCCACACGGAGAAGAGAGCAATGCGAGTTCAGAGACAAGAGCATCGTCTGTGGAGGAGGAGTCAACGGTCGCCATGCAAGAGAGTTCACGTCGCATGGGTGGTGGACTAGACGCCGTGGGGGCAGGGGTTGGGATGACCGGAGCAGCAGTCTCTGGTGGCTTAGAGTCGCTATCTTTTGGTCGGTTACGAACCCAGGCAGGTGCTGAGTTTTCCATACCACCCCCTGGCCAATAACAGTGGTCTTTATCATGAGTAGATGCACGAGGTCGTCCGACGCAGGTTGGGTTGGAACAGCGAATGCCAAGAGGGTTATTTCGATGGATGCGAACACCGGTCGTGAGATTCGTTTTTGCAACAACAGCGTTGGCATACTCGGAGCCTGGCCCGGCAAGCTTGCGTCTCCCAATGATGGAGTTTGCCTTCTCACTAAGGAGTTTGGCAGCGTCCTCAAACGTAAACGAGGTAGCAGGAGAGGACGTGGAACCACTGGAAGCGACAACCGGAGTAGTGAGTCGATTAAACATGAATTCCCGAAAGATGTCCCACTCGACACCGGGGGGGAGTCCCTGGAGGAGGTCGAAAATGGATTCCTCAACTGTATAGGGCACCTTCATTTGAGTGAAGCGACGCCGAGCATCCTCGAAAACACTCAGGTAGCGTGTGACATCGTCAGCATCCTTGAGCTTCTCAGAACGAACTCGAGTTCGAAGTTCATATTGAGAGAGAAGGTCTTTGCGGGAAAAATGAGACTCGAGGAGGGTCCATTGCTCGCGCGCAGTCTGAGAGAGGCTGAGTAAAGCTCCGATGGTAGGGGAAATCTTCCGATTGATGAGAGCCTTTGCCTGTGCGTCCTTAGCGAGCCAAGCAAGGATTAATTCCCGTTCGGCAGTGGTGATGTTGGACGTATCCACTGGTTTAGGACAGGTAGAAGCGAAATTTTGGAGATCGGTGGGATCAACACCCGTACTGCAATGTGACCAGAGATTTTCGCCTTGAAAAGCGAGTGTCATCTGTTCCTGCCAGTGTGAAAAACCCTCAGCACCGGTGAGCGATATGATGTGATCGTATTTCCCCATTGTGACGCGTTTACGATTGGATGGTTATATGCGTGTGGAAAGGATGGCTATATGCGGCTGAAACGTGGTGACGATAACTGTCTCTGAATTATGCGCGGCTAGACCCGTTTGATATGAGTTCCTTAGAACTCAGGGCTCATAACCTAAACGAGCTAGCGACGCGATGAGCTCAGCGGTCGTCACGAGTGGTGAGAACGCTATGCATTACCTAGCGACGCGATGAGCTAGGCGAGGTAGTTAAATACATGCATAACAATGAAAGCAATGAGACGACATACCTCAGCGGTCGTCACGAGTGGTGAGAACGCTGAGGGAAGAAGAGAAGGAAAGCTAACGCGAAAGATAACTGGTGATTATCTAATCACCATGTGATCTATGTCTGGATGAGTGCGAACTGGTAACTACAAGACTTGAACAATGCGTTGTGTTGTCGTGGGAGCGACAAGGGCGACGGGCGAGCGTTGGCGCCCAAAATGGGATGGCGAAGGCGTTGAATGAGTGTTCGGGCTCGATTTGACACAGTGGGGGTGGTGGGGGAGCGATGGCGCCCGAAATGGGATGGCGAAGGTGTCGGGTGAGCGTTTGGGCTCGATTTGACACGGGGGGAATGACGGGGGAGTGGTGTCGCCCGAAATGGGATGGCGAAGGCATTGAGCAAGCATTGAGGCTCAATTTGAGACGGCGGGAGTGACGGGAGAGGGGTGGCGCCCAAAATAAGATGGCAAAGGCGTTAGGCGAGCGTTCTGGCTCAAATTGACACGGCGGGAGCGACGGGCGAGCAGTGGCGCCCGAAATAGGATGACGATGCCATTTGGCGATGTAAAACGTCGGTCCTCTCTGTGGTGAGACACAGGGGACCAAGTGTAGGGGTCTTGGGCACAATAGGCTCGACCCAAAGGGGGTCCAAGAGTGTCTGCTGTCATCCTAGGGCCTTGGAGATTGACCGATGCACAGTCCGAAGGCGCGGGAAAGCGGAGTCCGAAAGTCCGTAGTGCGGACTCAGTGGGAGAGGTTGAGGAGAGGCTGGGGGAAGGTCGAGGAGGTGTGGAGGAAGGTTCTCGGTCGTTGGGAAGGGTTTTCGGGCAGTCTGACAGGTGGTAGAAGCGCAGCAAAGTGGTGGGTAAGAGTAGATACATGTGTAAATACATGTAGAGTCCTTAAATAGGCCCAAAACAGCGTAGCTAAGGTACTATGCGCTGTCAGAGATAGGGGGGACCTAAATAGGGTGGTCTGAAGTGAAAGAAAGCGGTCTGAGGACTGTAGGATGGGCTGACGCATGGTCCGGACTGTGGGAAAAAGTGTCGGTCGTGCGGACTTGGGGCCAAGAACGTCGATCCACTTGCAATAGGGCCGAAAGTGGTCCGGGCCATCAGTCTTTTGGCCTGAGACGTCGTCAGGTGGTTGGGGTTGGACTGGGTGTCGTCAGGGAAGGCCCAGAGTGTGGCCAATCGCATGGATATCACCGTAGAGTGATTCTGAGTGCTACAGCGAGTGTTCAGGCTCGAAGTGACGGCGGGAATGAGGGGAGGGCAATGGCGCCCACAAAGGGTCGGCGAAGGTGTTGGGCGAGCATTTGGGCTCGATTTGACACAGTAGGAGCGACGGGCGAGTGTTGACGCCTGAGAACAGGAGGTGAGGACGCTTGACGAGCGTTTGGGCTCGAGTAAAGACGGTGGGACAGGCGAGTGTTGACGCCTGAAAACGGGAGGCAAGGGCATATGACGAGCATTCAGGCCCAAGTAGACACGGCAGGAGGGACAGGAGAAGGCGTTGGGCGAGCGTTCGGGCTCGAGTAGACACGGTAGGAGCGATTGGCGAGCGGTGGTGCTGAAAAGGGAAGGCGAGGGCGTTGGGCGGGGATTTGTGCTCGAGTGGGCACCATAGGGCGACGAATGAGAGGTGATGCCCGAAAAGGGAGGGTGAGGCCGTTGGACAAGTGTTCGGGCTCGAGTAGACGCAATGGGGGCAGTCACATCATCACATGCATTGTCGTTGATTCAGCACTGAGATGGGTGAAATCTTGAGAGGGCAACTTGGGGTGACTCGGAGGGCGAGGGTGCAGCATCACTGTTCAAGTTCTTGCGGCTAGGCAGTCATGCACCACCAGACCCACAGGTAGCACGGGTACGGGTACGGGTACAATGACAGTATGCATTACATAAAAATGACAGGACTCGCCAGCGTAAGGATGAACAACAACACTATGATAACATGTATTACAAAAAGACCTCAACTGACCCGTGTGGATTAGTATCGCCTTCTCCGAGGGCTATTGCATCCAGCACTCCAGTCATTGCCTCATCGACGTTACTGTTCTGCATGATACCACCAAGTAGATCGTGCTCATCCAGGCAAGTGAGCATCTGTGCCTCCGTAGTCTCCCAGCATCGACCGAAGTTGGAGGGACCCTGTTTTATCGAAAACTTCAGCAGCTGTAGAGCCTCCATAAGGCTAGGGTTAATGTGATTTCGTCTTTTAGTATCGGTTTCGGCACTAGATGAAAAAATACGTTCACACAGGACAGCAGAGGGTTGAATCGGAAGATAGTCCATGGCGAGACGGTAAATTGTGGGGAATCTAGCTCGCTCAAGCTGTAGGCGTCATCAGCAATGAGTCATGGTACACATGGTACACTATTTGGTTACTCACCTCCCAGAACACGAGTGCGTCAACATCCAGCTGGCTAGTAGCTGCAATGTATAAACCAAATTCTTCTTCAACTGACAGGGGTCCGTGTTCGAGGGTGGTGGGCATTGCGATCTCCATTGTCTCCAAGCCATATAAAGACACAAGATTCATGAATGCAGGTCATGTGGTGGTAGGAGCTTGCTGAGAGTTTGCAATGGGATACTTTGTACAATATTGTCTTATCTTGGGAACGATAGTCAGAATGATACGACCCCAATCAACGGAGACTCACCACATCCAAGATGCTTGCTTTAGCGGAGGAAATGTCGTCGCCCCACTTGCGCTCTACCCATGAAAACCGTTGTAGAGCTCGGTACCGCTCTAGGGTGATATTCAGGTGATTTGCCACTTTTCAGGCCTGCCCCGATGACAGCTAGTCCAACCCCAACCACCTGACGACGTCTCGGGCCAAAAGACCGATGGCCCGGACCGCTTTCGGCCCTATTGCAAGTGGACCGATGTTCTCGGCCCAAAGTCCACACGACCGACGCTTTTTCCCGCGGTCCGGACCATGCGTCGGCCCATTTTACAGTCCTCGGACCGCTTCCTTTCACTTCGGACCACCCTATTTAGGTCTCCCCTATCTCTGACAGCGCGTAGTACCTTAGCTACGCTGTTTCGGGCCTACTTAAGGACTCC
>JBBPMC010001459.1:0-10736 GCA_038090115.1 Strobilomyces echinocephalus | reverse complement strand
AGACAGAACGGAAACACAGTACAACACGGACACATAGAGACAGGGATTTCAACAATACCGCGCGAGTGGTACAGACAACGGAGGGAAATGCGAACACCGGACATCTGGAACTCTGCTGGAACTAAAGGCTCATGCGTCTTGCGGTCGCCTTTGTTCGTGGCGCTATTGTATCCTCTACGTGGTTTCGTTCGGAGCCTCTCGAAAGGAACCTGCACGAAATTAGACACGCATCTTTGATTATCTCCCCCCTCTCTATGTTCTTCCTTGGCCATCTCCTCCGCAAAGCCCGACCTTCAGAAACGTTTGGCTGCTGTTCCCGGTTGCATCTTTTAGCTGCCATGGCTGCCACTGCGGCAAAGTGGCGACAGTTTCGTCGCGGGGCATCATAGAATGGGAAGCTCATGGATGTGAGGCACAGCAACTTAATGATGTCGCCCAAAGGGGGTGAGATGGACGTATTCCACTCGAGGGTATACACTGGTTCGTATGAGTACCGCCAGAGGTCGTTGCTCGCCAAGATCGTTAAAGTGTCTTCTGCTACACCAATTCTCCTTAGAGCTCCTGGAACAGATCCATGTATACCGCGTTGCACGATGATATAGACATCATCTCTGAAGCGTATTAAAATAAACCCAGAATAGATATCCCTAATTTTCGACGTACCGCGTGAAAATATTGCGGACACGAATGAGTAAGAATACGCGACGAAACCCTGCCGACTGATTCTCATGATGTGCAACACTGCACACCCGTACCACGTCACGTGATCGAGGTCGGGAAAGCAGCGCCTGCCAGGCAAGAAGGGGAGTTTGTATAGTTCCGACAGGCGGTTGTTCAAAAAGACGAAAAGAAGGCAGTGGTGTGCTAGCGGAAGGGGGGATAGGGGGCGCAGGCACTGCACGGTCTGGGGCAATGAGGAATTGATAAATCCCTATCACGTCGAGCTAACAAAATGAGCGCTTTCAAATCTGTGTATAACTAGAGCGAGAAAGTGCCTACGAGGAAGAAACATAAGAAAGAAAAAATGTCCCGGACCACCAGTGGGATCCCCAAAATAAGCCGTCGGAGTGGCCAAAGTAGGACCGAAGGCGGGGTTGGGGGTAATGTGAGAACAGGATCTACCTTGCGAAGGAGCGTGCAAATCACGCCTATAAGAAGTACTCGCATCTGTAACGCGCCAAGCTAATAACATCCACCACCATTCAGTGCGCAAGACTTGAAAAGGATGTTTCAATGCGACTTACGAGGAATGATAATGTGCGAACTATTGTAGGCGACCAGAAAACAAGTCTCTCCAATCGCCGAATGGGGGCAGAAGGCGGGGCTCCGCGTATTCTTAGCGCGGGATCCGCAATGCGAAGAAGCAGGCATAACCCTGCAACAAGGAAAGAGTGGATCCCGGTGACTAACACATCAAGCTAGATGCATGAGCTGTCTGAATATGACTCGGGCGAAGCAAGAGAGGCTTACCAGGGCGGAATATATCCGAGGGAAACCCGTGTGTTGAGCGAAGAATCTGAAGACAATCATCGTCGTGAAGGATGGAGGGGAAAACAACTTGAAGTTGCGAGACAGTTGTCACAGTCATGGCATTGGAATTCAAACCAGGTTCAGGCCGAACGAATAGAAATAAGTAGATCATGACATCGTCGGGTCCGTTTCCCAGAGAAGGTCCGGTGGCTGTGCGTCTGTGTGTCCGGCGTCCGGCACCACCCAGCCCTTCGCATAGTCCAGCCTCGACGCCATCTACGCTGCCGATTAGCTCAGGTTCAGACCCTTGGTGTTTTCGTTGCCATTTCAGTCTCTCTAGTAACTCGCGTCGCCGCGACTGTGCTCGCTCCGTTTGCAATCATTGCGACCTGTCTGTCGAGGACCACCTTATCATAATGGACCAGTCGAGAATAAATCAGATCTCTGGAAGCCGCGGCACTTTCTCAGGCATACCAGTGCCTGGTTGCTCGTGTCGATATATCCTCCGTCATCCCCCTGCCCTCGCCCCGGTTTCCTTTGTGACTCGGTTCATCCGCTTACTGACGTGTTTGTCCCCGTTACGAGCCGACAAATGCTTTCGTAACCTTGAATACCGGGTCAAAGTGGGTAGCGAAAAATACAATAAGTGTCGAATGATGTCGTAGCCTGGACTCACCATCTCGGTGACAGTTCGATGGGTCGGATCCCCTGGGTGGAAGAGGAAACAGCGAGAGAGACGGTAAGACTGGACGTGCATACACACCGTCTGATCCACTTGTAAATCTGTATTTCCGTCTCGATGCCGGCGTACCGTGCCTAGTGGACTTATTGGGTTGCTGTGGTCGTATGTATATAAATGACCTGGCTCCTGGGCCTACGGCTGAAGTGTTCGCAGTTTACCTTACTTGTCGCTGTGTCCTAGGATAAGAACGACCTGGACCTGTTCGTCGACCGCCTGCAACGCGCTTGCTGTGCCGTCATGGCGCACTCCGACCACCGGACAGAGGGAGACGGACAGAGACAAAGAGCTCGCCCACGTCGCGATCATCTGGAAGATAGGAGTGGAGATGTGGGCGTCCGACGAGGTACTCAGTGTTTCTTCCTGCCTGGCAAAGTCCGCAGGAACGACAGAACTAGACACGTAGTCAGTCGCCTGACCTAACAGATAAAACAAGGGTCGCTCAACTTGACGGTGAACCGATCGTCTGGATCAGAGTGCGGGTTCAAACTACCGAGGACGGCAAGCCTTGCGATGATTTTGCGTCGGCGACACCCACCGACCGCTTCTGTTTCTTCGGCGGTTGGCGATTCCTCGCGTCCTTTTTGCTGCTCGTGTTCCGAAATCGGCGTTGCGATAAATGCCGTGTACAACCGCATCGCGGCAATTCCCGGTCGCTCTGAGGCAGACTTCGACTCGAGAGCGGCTCGGCGAACTCGGAGGACAACCAGCCTACATCGAGTAGGAAATGAGTACGCCTAAACGAACTCGGAAGGGCAGCGGTTGGGGTACTTGAGGCCTCTGCCACTGCCACTGGTTTGGATTCCAATGTGTACGATTCAGAGGCTGACGAATCCCCCTCCCCCCATCTCCTACCACCGCCATCATCACCACCACCACCACCACCATTACCGCTCGATACGATGGATACCTTGGTGCGCATTCTTCGCTTCGCTCGCATCATAGTACTGGAATTACTCATTCGTTCAGTTCAACATGTGCACCATGCTCTTCGTAGGAACCATCATCGGGGCCCTTGTCCCGCTCAATATCCTTGGAGATCTTGTAAGCATTATTCTCCTCGCTCTGCTAGTAATTTAAACTGCTCGTTTACCGGCTAGATCGACGCCTTAGGGCTCTGGGAGCCTCTTTTCAGGACAGGACACCGGATGTATGCTAGCGCAGTGGGCATTCTTCGCCTCGCCCACATCATATAGTTCATTCCCTTGGCAGCTGTCTCGTTTTGTTTTAGCCTGGATCCTGGTGATCATCACAGTTGTGATATGCATTGTTTGTTTCCTTTCCTCTGGTGTTATGCAACTGCTCATTTGGTTAGCTTGACATATTAGGGATCTTGAGGCTTCTTTCCATCGTCGCCTCTCATCTCTGTCCGCCTCCGCCTAACTGGCAGCCCCCTTCCCTTGATTTATTCCGCACGATCCCTGCAAACACTGTATTGACCAAAATTCCTAACTGGGGCAACCTGGTCCCGCTCCTCGAACGCTTGAATCTGCAGGTGGCCCGTGTTACACACCACAAGTACCCGTTGTACCACTGGCAGCATGAATATCTACTGATTCTGGTCTACAACCGTCATGCGAAGTATGTCAATAACTCCTTTAATTCCTGACTTTTCTTATGCAAGCGATGCCACCGTGAATAGCATCACCTTGCACGTTGTCGTGCAACGTGGCTTTCGAAAGTCTACTGCAGACGTGACGAAGAAGCATGGAGAAGCGCAAGACACCCTTTTGATTTTGGCGGCAAACGACATTCAGCGCTATGCTTCCATCCCCGTGGTTACCGAGATCACCTGGGACGTCCCGCCTCCCTTCCACGATATCATCACGCTCCTGTGTCTCCTGTCAAAGCAACACGCAAGATACGAGGTTGAGCTTTATAACTGTTACTATTATGCAGGGATAGCAGCCTTGGCAATTCAGCACTACAGGATGGTAACGCCACAGCCTCCAGCCAACATCGAGAATGGCCCAGCTGCGGCTCGAAGGACAACATTTGTTGGCATTCCAATCATAGGTGAAGTCGAGTTGTTAGACGATATGGCCGCCATGATTTGCGAGTTTTATGATCACCAGACATGATCACGTTCCACTTCATTCGTTGTAGCCTAGATGACTGTCCTCCATACAGCACTGGACCGCGATAATGTTACAAGTTACACTTAGTTGATCACGATGCAGACCATGATCAGCTTCGTCAGATCCTCTGAGCCTAGTTCCTTCAATTCCTTGGTTGCACACCGATCGTATTCTCAACATGGCGTAGTTATTTTTGACGTGATGCTTGAGCGTGCCTTCGCAAGAATACCTGAATGGACCGACCGTAACAGGGAAGCGTGCGGAGAGGCCTCTATCGCCCTCGGCTTTGGATATGCGGCAGATGAGACAACCGAAGTCCCCGTCGAATGCTCCTTTCTTGTTGAAATGCGTTTCCTGATCGTCGTCATCGTCACACGAACTACTTTTCGGACCCAGTAGTGATCTGTTTCCTTTGTAGGCGACAATATGTCTCTCAGACCCGACATCGCGAGGGGCTACCGCTCCACGAATCCTCCCGGGGCATCGTGGGCACCTCTCGAGCGCCTCCTCGGTGGTCCTCGTGTACACCCGTTTGGGTGCAGTGGCAGGAGATTGGTTTTACTTGTACAGCAGAAATGGTCTAAAAGACCACTATTGGGTCCGAGAGTCCAGGTGCCAATGGTGTCTTCCGGCCGTCTTCTCGTCGACGTTTGCCAGGGCGACGGCAAACACTCACTGGCCCAACGTCCCAACCGCACTCAAATCGGGTTGCCTCGATTGCCGCAGCGGTAGCGCCAAAGCGTTGATATCAAAGCTCAGAATCTTGACTCGGTGAAACACTGCTTCGACAGTCCGACCGTCCGATTTGTTTTGTCAACGCGCGCGGGCAGACGTCCTGGATAGTCCAACCCACGACGCTAAGTCATTGGATCTCCTGGCATTGACGCAAGGGAAGACGACGCTCAACTAACACGGACTCCCAGTCCGCAGCCTCGCTGTTGAAACGTTGAGGTCGCGCTTTCTATGGGCCCGGGCTTAGGCGGATTTTATGTAAGGCCGTTATGGCGACCATGCGACCCCCGAGGAGAGGGATTGCGTCATCGTATATAACTACCCCTAACAAGGTGCCACCTTCCCCTAAATGAAACTCGAAGGCCAACGACCATGTGTATACTAGTCAGTTCAAAATGACGGGCACCGTGTGTACAGAAGGCTGACCCAAGGCGTAGGTCTTCTGGTCGTTGGTCCACATCCTAGTGAGCTTTTTTTTACCTCCAGTCCTGCGTGCATACGACTGTAGCTCATTCACTGAGATTCGTGCGGTTGTTGATGCGCTAGGAATGACAAAGCTTCTACAGCGAATGGTTCCGGAAGCAGGCACTGCCCCACCTATTCCATCTCTAACGCGTCCAGACCCGGCCTCATTGGAGCTCTTTTCAAACATCCCGCCCTATACCAAGTCCACTGTCGTCTATGAGTGGTGGAAATTGATTGATGACCTGGATCAATTGGACCCAGTGAAAGTACTCAGCATTGCGCATCACGAAATCATCACAGAAGAGTTTCAACAAGACTTTCTACTCATTCCAGTTCGCAATCGACGCACAGGGTACGTCGAACACAGTATTTCAATTTCCAGCGCGAGGAGTGATTCGACGCGAAACAGAGTCGTTTTACACCTCGTCGCACAACGCGGCATGGCCTACCCAGACTCCCTCTATCCAAATGGCTTGGCATTCGATACGCTGTCAGTCTTGGGAGAGCACGACGTCCAACAGTATAATTGTGCTCCTCTCGTCCGCCGCCTCGTTTGGGATCGCTCCAATCCGTCGTACCTTGGTGACATCGTCACGCTTCTATGCCTCACTTCTCACACCTTTCCAATCTACGAGGTCAGGGGAGCCAACTCTTACCACTATGCCGCGGTGGTAGCCGAAGCAATCAGAGCCACAACCAGAACCGCCAGGACCGCCACGCCTCTGAACAGGCCGACCGAGACGGTCGGCCCAGCTTCGAAGAGAAAGCCATACAACATCTTTGCAAACTTCATGTTGATGTGGGACGTCGTGGAAAACCGGGCATGCCGTGATGTATCCCTGGTTTTGAGACGGTTCCGCTGCCGCAATCCTAGAATCCCTCCTGATCTCGTGATCCCACCATGGCGCGGGAAATTGCGAGACCCCAAACCCATGAGGAGTAGTGGCGCCCAAGGAACTGAGTAGTGCGAGTTGTTCGTCTGTCGACGTCTGAGGGTTGGGAAGCGCGGAATACCGCAACATGTAGCGTCGTCTGATGTTTACAAGGGTCGCTGCCGGTAAGCCAGCAGCGAAAATGGCAGACATGGCTCGCAAGGGAGGTCCATGCAAAACGGTGTCTTAATATGCGTGCCCAAATGAGGGGACTATCTGACTTGTGCACCTTGTACAAGTCTCGTCGATCTGAAAATACCCAACGGTGATGCCCCATTTGCAGCATTTGAGTCCTCAAGCTGGAGGTGAAGCGTCTTAGTCTGGGTCCAGACTAACTCCGACTCGGACTCGTCCGAGCCTTCGGATGTCCAAGTCACCGTGATTATTGTAAAGACACTGTTGTAAAGACACTGTTGGTCCACGTCGCCTCTGAGGGTAGTATTATGTCCAAGCTGCCTACCACTTATGATCCCATTCACCGCGAACCCACTGGTTCACCAGCATTCAGTCATACCACAACATCATTGAAGTGTGCTGTTGCCTACGTCGTCAGATATTTCGACTCTGACGACCAGATGGTTTATACCCCGGAGAACGAGCGTCTGTTTATGCGTGCGGTATGTGCCGTCAGTCATGCCTATGCTACCCATGTCCGCGGAAGCTCCGAGAAGGCTCACTGGAACCACATCGCCAAGATGTTGGATAGTTTACAAGCCTCAGAGATGCACTTGAACCGTGACCGCGTCATCTGCCAGCTGCAAGGAATGCAAACAGGAGGTACGTTCAAGTTCGCAGGGCCCATATGGATCCAAGCCAATGATAATCTCTAGATATCCTCCCGTTTTTCGTTCGACGTCAATGTGTCATGATTATTTTCACGAGGCGAGAGAATTTCACGCTTTGCGAAGCACTCCAGTTATCACCACACAATGTTGTAGGGGACATTGAAGGGTCCTTGCATCCAGGGTTATCTGTTGAGATGCTCAACGCAATATTCGATGACGAGCACTTCCAATCTGAACTTGCCACATTTCTCTCTCACGGAGACGTTGCAAACGCCGATCATCTTTTCTCTCCGACTGATCCCCAGTACACCAGTACACTGTTCAATGACATCCTACGCGGTACCCGTTACCCTGCTGATGGTCCACACATCGCTAAACATCCCCGCGACCACTTGGGGGATGGGTTGAAGATTGATGGCAGAGAGAAGAGCAGGGGTCAACCGCCACGTCATTGGTTTTTTATCATGGAAATGATCAGAATGTTTGACAAGCGTGCTCTTGGGTATGCCTCCTACGGTCAATTCCTGCTGTACTTCGTGTGCACCCTTGCAAGTGATGAAAGCGCTAGTGGTCTTTCCAATGATCTTCTCCGTCGGATGTTATCTCTGATTCTACACCGTCTGAACGAGCTTGGCGCCTCAATCGCTGACTGGCTATCTGACATGGTCTTCAAGGCACATGCTTCCCTTCTGGATATTCTCGACGTCAGGCGGAGGAAAATAAATACCGCCCTAATTCCATTTCGGAACCCTTCCCAGGAAGAACTCGCAAGAGACATGACACTTTCCCTCGTGAACAGTCATGAATACATTCGCGGCACTCTTGAAAATGCAGCACGTGAATCCACCCAGACACCATTCCATCCAAACCATTGTCGCCGTGGCACTATCGAGGATTTCTTGTCTTCGAATGGGGCCTTTTTTGACAAGGCATTCGAAGCTGACCCAGATGTTACTTTCTCTGATGTGGAACGACTGGTCCAGCAGGGTATTGATGACTGGCTCGCCCACATCACGCACGTGGACGAAGCATGTTTGCAACTCGAGATATTGATGGATAAATACCTGACGCAGACCCGTTTGTCGATCTATGCAAACCCAGAGGATAGATCTATCAGGTTACTGACAGGACTCGAGCTTTACGTTGCACTGGATAAGTTAGCCGTGAGGGAGGTTCCGATTCTCGCCGATTATCCCCCAGGAATTCCCACTTCCCTCTTGGAAAGACTTTTCCTGCGCAAGACAACAAACCTCCATCGATTTTCCTGCATTTATCAGTATATCTCCGCCCGCCATTCCCACTCATGTCCAGGATGGTCTGCACTTTCAAATGAATTTACCAAAGACAGCCTTCCAGTCCGTTACTATGATCAGTCCCCACACCATCAGCAGCTCAAAACCTGTCTCGAAGAAGAGTTTGTTCGACAAGACGCCGAACACGTGGGCCCTGGACGTGGGTAAGGCAGTCTTGTATGCACTTTTTGTCGACAATGGTGCTCATAGGATTCACCTACAGGATGTGTCAAGCCGGAGGAAAGGGGTCAAAATCACCTCTGCCCTCCTCGCCATTGCATGCAAAAGTTGTCGTCTTTGAGCTGCAATGCCCAGCGTGCATCCGTGCGTGGCGTTCTGCCACGCCCCGTATTCTGCGGAATTTTAATCGTGACTTCTTTGATCACGGCTTGCTCAATGGAGATGAAGAATACAATCTACTGATGCAAATTCCTACATTGCGGTCTTATTTTGTCGGTTACCAGGGGCCACCCCTCCACTTCCAGATCCATTTTGCTTTCTATCCGAAAGGTCTCGGTAGTAATCCAACCTTGGGCTATCTTGTGCAACATCCAGACACATACTACCCAGAGAAGCAATTTGGCTCTCTCTCGCTATGGCCGCCAGAAGAAAAGCACTACAGAGATTGGGACGTCTTATTCAACTTTGCTAGTATTTTTGAACACACATCTGACAACTTAAAACGATACATGCGTTATACCAATCATACTTCCAACGATGTCGTGGCAATTCAAGCAGACTGTCCCGCGTATCTCTCCGGTAATGAATTCATCGCATTCACGCACCTACGGAGTGGAGGTTTACTCCAATGGCTCAATATTCTCCAGGTTCTGCGAAGCAGAACTCTGAATTTCCGCCGTCATGAAGTTCATTTCCTCCTCACACACGCAGTCGTTCAAGTTGGACCACTTGACCAAAATACAGGTGCATGGATCTGGCACCAAGAGCTACAGGACTCATCCTTTTGTGACGTCCTTTTGGACGAGATCGCGAACTTGTTTCTGGATACTAAAGCTGGCTCGGTCGACGCGGCGTTGATGAATACTATCTCTCTGTTGCTCACTCGCATCCTTGCCTCGAGTCCCTGTGAAGATGTCTCTGGGAGAGTGATATCAATTCTTCGAGATGTACGCAGCAAGATATTTGATTGGGCGCAGGAGCTATCATATGACCTAGCAAATGCTCTTGCAAATGGAGAACGGAGGTTTCTCTGGTTGGATATGGCTACTAGTTGTCGGAGCACTTTCGACACTGACCCTTCCACTCTCCACAAACACTTCTGCTCCTCGAGAGACGTTGACGCCCTACTATTTTGTGCCCTGCTCATACACATACTTCGCACTGGTGTGTCTTATCTCTGAACGTTGAGTGCACCTAACATTTATTGGCTTCTACTCGTCAGATCTAACTGGTACCTACTCAGCATTGCTTCTCGAACGAGACAGTCTCCTGTCTTTTGCTCTCGAGGAAACCTTGGAAAATATCCTTGCTGATCCGTCAGACTACGGTCTCGACCTGGCGGCTCGCAGAATTTTCACAACCTATCGGCCTGGTGCGGGCAGATGGGAGCAGTTACGAAATTCGAATGCACGTTGGATTACGTCCAGAACCGAAGCGACGGTTGATCGGCCATCATGCACAATGCACGTTAACCTGCTTGATGGGGCCCTCCTGGTAGATGGTCAGCCATTGGGCGGCCTGCATAATACAATCCGGAAAGCGTCTGGCCTGGGAGGGATCTTCCGTGATGTGTGTATGCTATTGATAACCTCTAGTAAAATGTTCCTGATTTTCGTTTGCAGCAAGGGTTCTTTATTGTACCGTCCGGCCTCCCGGGGATGGATTTCATGGCGCACTCTGTGATAGCTGGCGAAAAGGTGACGGTCTGATCCAACTGGATGCTACAATGATGGCTCAAACAGACAATGCAGGCACAGGTACACTTTTCACTGAGGGACGATGGTATGGCACTCCAAGTGCGAGGGGAGCGAACGAATGAAATCTTCCAGCTGATTCCTTCGAGAATATTGCAGAACGATCTTCCACCGGCGGTTGTCAATGGTCATGTTCACTGGCTGAACTTGTCAACAAAAACGATCGAGATACGCCCTATCGGACAACTCTGGGAAGAATCTACGGAGAACTGGAAGATTGATTGTACTTCCAGGGGATATCGCATGTACAGGGGTCGTGAGATCCTGGTGGACATGCGAAGTCTAACATGGGCAGCGGTTTCTAAATGC
>JBBPMC010001458.1:0-10751 GCA_038090115.1 Strobilomyces echinocephalus | reverse complement strand
AGTACCTTTAGAACTTCTTCTTTAATGCCTGGTGGAATAGGAATGTTCCTTTCTTGCCAGGGAATATGGGGAATAGTTGGTATTTTGTATGGGGAAAAGTAGGATTCTTTAAGAGTGCCTCGATCTTCATCTTCAAATGCGAGGGCTTCTTCGTTCAATCGTAATACATGGTGGAATAGCTTGATTTCTTCAGGCCACAAGAATTCTGACTTTCCTAGTTCCAAACCATCTAGGCGTTCTTGGGTCAATTTCTTAGTGGGAATAAATTCTGGTGGATTAGGCTCTAAGGCAGGCAGGGTTGCCAGTGGGTCGTGTGGCATGGTACGGGTGACTTTAAATTCAATAGGGATAGGGGTTGATACTGGTTTCACTTTCCTATCTACACGTTTGTAGACTCCATAGGTCTGGGCATGATCGGTGGATTTGGTAAAGTTACCAAGACACTGGGCACAATAGCCATGGTGATAATGCAGTTGATGAGACTCTAAGTCTGTTGTCTTGTCGGTTTTGTCTATTACTTGATATGGCAGCATTCGGTACTGCATTATGGCTAAAAATAGATATTCCCTACAGATCCTGGGCTTCGGGCCAGTCTTCTTAGTAGGCTTCAATCTGAAATTGGAACAACACGATACTGTCAACCGCTCGATGGGTTCTAACCACAGTAGTTGTCAATGTTACAGATTGGTACAGATTCGTCTCTAGTGCCAACCGTCTTGGTCTGCTACACTAGGCTAAGATAGAGTCGTCTAAGGCGTCCGGTAGCCTTTATCTAGGGTTCTAACTGCTAATTCCAGTAGCAGAGTTTCTGGTAATTCAAAGTCTTGGCTTGACAACGGCTAATTGTGCGCTTACGGTGCTAATGTAACAGTCTGTGTGGTACAGTTGGTTTGTTCGCAGGGAACAGAATGCTTGATACTGTAGTTGGTCGAGTATCTCTTCTACTTAGCTTGATTTGGAATCAGACGTTTATGCCCGAAAATCGCTAGTTGAATGCTGGAATGCTAAGTAGGGATACAGTTGTCATTGTTGTTGTTATACGTTCACTGTCTTAATGTAGGTAGACTACATATGACCTCCATAGACCAAGGGGAAACGATACTTCATAGCCATGAACAGTAGGGTGATAGGGTATCGGGTATACGGACTATGTACGGACTCCACGTACATAGGGGATGTGCATGGGGAGTCTCACTGGTAAGCTCGCTGAGTACCAGGCTACGCTGTCATTTCATAGCAGATGGCGTCTGGTTGACTTGGTAAATTGTAGATAGTGATGGTAGGGAACATACCTTGTCTCAGAGCCTAGTGGCTGGAAAGGATGGAGTTTGGCTGAGATCAAGGGGGTGAGGGAGTTGCAAGAGGTTCCCAAGGTCTTGAGGGGACGGTGATGGTGTTAAATAAAGTCTAAGACTTGCGGACGTAAGCTGAGGCTAGGCTCAAGCATTGTTGTGACTTGGTGCAGGGCACAAGAGAGGAGGGAACTGAAGGTAGGGTGGTATACGCAAGGCTTTCAGCTTAGCCAGTTGAATTTCCTAATGTGAGGGATCTGCTCCTGGGTGCTGAGTTTTCCACCCAGATGACCTGCAAGCATGTTTCGGGCATCAGTGATCACTTAATGTGACACTTATGGCAGCCGAGATCTGCTCAATCTGAGATCTAGTCATTTCTTTTATAGTACCCCTAACTATTCTACTGTAGTTACTGTCTGTAGTATTTTTCGTGTGTCCATACTTAGTTTTACCATGGCAGTTGAACTCAGCGCGCTACTGCGTGTCTCAGCTCACTCGGTTTGGATGGAAGCAGTGCGGCATATATTAGGTACGTCCTAGCTAGTACATGCGCGAGCCCATATCGTAAACGTGAAAGGTCGACGACAGCGTTGAATTCGAAGCAAATCGGTATGTAGCAAGGCGGTGAGTATTTGTTGCCCCCTTTTGGGGCGTTTACATGATTTGGTGTGGACAGGGAATGGAAACGGAACAGGGTCAGTAGGAAAACAAGAAAAAAGACATAACCATAGATAGACGCGGCGAACAACGTCGTCCACGCTAACCTGCACAAAATGAATCTGTGCAAAGTCATGGATACCTTCCCTTGTCATTTCCTTTCAGTTTCCCTCTACTATCCAGTCTTTCTCTTTTCAGTCCTAATTAGTTTCTACATAGCAACAAGTCTTCTTTGACAGCTTTAGGCTCATAGCCATGGAAAGGCTATGACAATAGAATGATGGTTGCTAAGTGCCAGACATAGCCTGCATAGCTCAGCATAGCTTGACATAGCCCTGCTGACTGATGATGAGTCAGAGCCATTTATTTGAGCTAAAAATAGTGTACTGTATTAGTAAAGGCACATCTGGACCTCCAAAAGAGGCAGATGCATAGCCACCTTCTGTAATTATAAAAGGAGCTCATTCTGGACCCCCAAAGAAAAAGAACAAGAAGCAAGAAGGGGAATAAGAGGACACCTTAAGTCCAGTCCCTAAGTAGAGATTAGGCATAAGCAAGGGCTCAAAGCCTGCAAGTGTCTAGATAGTCCCTCCTAGCTGTAGGAGGTAGAGCAAGAAGCTCCTTAAGACTATCATACTGCAGAAGTCTATGATAGATTTCTGACAGTTGTCTCTGCTAATTCCAGATTGAGTTTCCTTAACTGATAGGTACAAATCTAAGTGGATTTGATCCCATTCTTGAACTAAGCATGAGGAAACTTTGCTCACTAAGCATCTTTGCTGCTATAGTCTAGCTTCTTTCTTTTACAAGCTTGACTCTTCCTATTACCTTTTGACTACAGTCCAGTCATCTTTAGACTTGACTTATCCTTGCTTGTAGCACATCTACCCCTTGGTGAACCTGTTAAGGGAATCTAAGGTGAACACCCACATTATTCGACCGACCAATTGCTAGGGTACCCTTGGTATCATTGTTGGATTTGTACAACCTATCGGTCCAACATTCTGGTCTGCAAACCGTGGTCAGATAGTGTGTTTAGAGACATTTCTGTTTCTCGCTCTATCTGAGGAAAGAAGACATTTGGAGCCCACCGCGAGGGGGTAGAAAGAAACTACCCCTGAATCAAGTCCTAGAACATACCTTTAGTTCAGGACTGTCATGTCGACACAAACCCAACTCCCTCTTCCTAGTCCACGAAGCAAAGATGCCTCCACCAAGTTCAGGGGTCACTTCACAAAGATCAAACCATTCATTCTCCATTATGAGCGTCTGCTTCAGACCTCTGGTATCACCTCAGACCAGGAAAAGTGCCAGTATATTCTGCTATACGTTAGCAACAAGGTTGCAAAACTCATAGGAGTACTACCAGAGTACACCAGCAGTGACTGGAATGGTCTCAAAGTTACTCTTCTTGATCTCTATGATGCAGATAGAGATACTGCCTGGTATACTGTTGCCGAGCTACACAAGTTCACTGCCAAGTCAGCAACAAGGCCCATAAGGACTCTTGCTCAATGGAAGACCTACCTACACCGCTTTTCTGAGAAGGCAGAATGGCTTAAGAAAGTAGGCAAGCTTAGTCAGATTGACTACTCTCAAGAATTCTGGAGAGGATTGCCAAAGAAGTACAGAAAGATGATCATTGCCCACAAAAGGGCAGCAGACAAGACCTTAGATCTCACTAAGCCAATTGAGATCAAAGACATCAAGCCTATCATGGAACAGCATCTAAATCAAGACCGGTTCAATGCAGATCTTTACGACTCACAATACGATAGTGACTCTGAATCAGAAGACTCTGACTCAGAAGATGATTCTGACTATGACTTGGAAGATTCTAACTCCAGTTCTGGGTCTGAATCTGAAGACCAGGAGGATTACTTACCTCTGAAGTTAAAGAAGGCTCAGCAGAAATGGAAGTCTGCAAAGCCTACATCTCCATCTAGAAAGCATAGAAGTCAAAGAGCAGCTCAAGCTATGGAAAGTGAATCCTCTAAGTCCAAGGCTGCCTCTCCCTCAACATCCACTTCATCCTCCAGGCATACGAAGGCAAAGACACCAAAACCATCAATCGACAGCCTAATCGATCAAATGTCCAAGCTGAGTCTGAATGATGCCCAGTATGCGAAGCTATACTTCCAGGCTATCAGACTAGATAAGGACATGATCCATACTCTCCACAAGCCTAATCTAGGAGTAGGTTCCTTCATAAATGGAGCCAACTCTCATAGCCCATTCAGCTCAAGAGAGGACTCTAGAGGCTCTAGAGGCCCTAGGAATAACAGCCTATCTAACATACCAAGGCAGAGACTTGGAGCCTGCTTTGGATGCAATAGCCATAACCATGGCCTGGCTAATTGTCCTATAATGCTAGGATTAGTAGAAAAAGGAGAGCTAGTGAAAGAACCTGATGGAAAATATCTCCTACCCTCTAGGAAGCCCATTGTGAGGCAGCTAGGAGAAAGCTTAGTGGAATCCTACTACAGGTGGAAGGAGGCTAATAAGAATCAGTCAACATCTTACTTGGTCCAAGCAAGAGAACTCCACTATGACAGGGGTTCTGCCTATTATGTGGTGTCTAGTACTTCGGACCGCACTGTTCTCTGCGAAAAGGCCGACGTTGATTTGGATTTCGCAGAAGAAAGTGCTATAGACGACTACTACTACACGAGACCTGATGACGACGCGGTCGACTATTGTACTGACCCGCCATCCGACGCTCATTCCTCCTTCTCGATGTCTGACGACTCCGATTGTGAAGACCCCGATGCTCCGATGAAGGCGCGTGCCCGAGCATTTGCAGCCGAGCGCGGAACGCGCGAGACCGCGACGCGACAGGCACGCCGACAAGTCATGGACGGCGTGTACATGCCTCCAAGACGGCGTGACGACGCCAAACCACCTGCAAAACCGTTAGCAGATTCGAACCCGAAAGGTGGGGGGGGGAATGAAAACGTACCGCCTGGCCAAACAACGTTCCGGCCAGAGAACCTGCCCCCGCGAGATAGAAGTGACGACCGAGTACGTCGACCGGCCACCCCCTTCGATAACCCGAAGACAGTACTGAGACGAGGCGAGCAACCTGTGAACGTGTTAGAAAAGACTGCCAGCCCGGATGAAAGAACATACGCACCAAAACCGACCCTGCAGAAAACTCCTCCCCGCGAGAACCCGCTTGACTGACCAGAAGTATTGAGGAAAACGGTCCCCGCGAGGCGCGAGGACCAGCGACCAACGACGACGTCGAGGGACGTCGAGATGCGTGACGGAACGCGCGACCTAGAAGTGAGAAGAGTGAGAGAGAAAGAGACGGACGCACCTCACGCCGTACAGCGTCGATTCGAACCCTGCCGGGAGATTGCCGCTGTCACTGTGGATGTCAAAGCACCCGGGCACCGGCAAAGCGACATAGCCGCGTTAATAAAACCCCGCGACGTGCTTACCAAGCTCCTCGCGAACCCGATCGTGGTGTCCACCGGCGAACTGCTGGGCACCTCGAAAGAGTTAAGTCAGTTGCTGCTCGAGCAGGTTAAGCAGAAGACGGTCCGAGACGGAACTCACCATCAAACCGCAGTCGCGCACCAGTTAGTCGAGCCCCTTGATAGGGTGAAGGCCGGATTGATCGAGCTTCCGGTCACCGTCCAGAAAAAGGGTTTGACAGCTGTCTTAGATAGCGGAAGCGAGATCAACGTGATGCGGCGTGACGTGTGGGAATCACTTACCGTCCCGATGGATAGTGCTGCCACCATGCGTCTTGGTGATGCCAACGGCGGCACGCGGATGTTACACGGACTTACGCTAAATACGGAAGTGTCCGTTGGAGGCGTGAGAACGACCGCCCGATTCTGGCTGTCAGAAGTTTGCCCGGCGGAACTGATCCTTGGACGACCCTGGCAGGTCCGGAACAGAGTGACTATCGACGACCGATCCGACGGCCCCCATGTCATCTTCAAAGACGAGCACAGTGAGCCCGTGTTCGATCTTATGGTAAGGCCGAGGTCTCAGACCCTGCCGGAAGCATTCCTTGCCGTCCAATCGGCAAGCGAGATAAGCGATGACAGCTGTCAATCAATCACACAGCCGAGCGCCACCGCATATTTTATGACTGCGGATTTAGACTCGGAATCGCCTAGATCAACTGCCCGATTTGGCGAACACGAGGCTACTGCCGTCTGGTCGCCGAGACAATCGTCCGCGCATTCCGACTGGACAGAATATACCTTTCCCTTAACAGAGACGTTTCTTGAGGATAAAAGCGCGAACAAATGGTGTGACGAGTCCTCAATGGCCTCGGGGGCGTTGACCCTCGCCCAGTTGCGCGACGCCTATTCTACTGTATTCCAACCGAGCCCTGATATCCCCGAATTTTCCCCCGCTACTCCGCATCATCCTGCCACGCGGATTGATAGCGATCCGAAATCTCCCCTCCACGCCCCTCTTGGCAATATCACTGCCACCTTCCTCGTGCTGAACGCCAGTCAGACTGTCGGATCTTTAAATCAGGCACAGGAAGTGACACGTGAATATTCATTATGTCACGTCATATCCGCTCCCCTCCCATCCGTTCTATCGACTGCTCCCAAGCGAGTAAAGCTACCGAGCTTGCCGCTGCCGAACGACGCAAGGAACATTCGCTCCCCGGTTCCCTTCGCTCTCCTCCCTCGCACCTCTCCTCCCAACGCCCCGTTCTTTCAGGGGTACCTGGAGAAACATACCAATGCGCTAGCCCCCCATCCTCCGTCGACAGGCGAAAGCCCGACGACGTTCGTCACCATCCGTATCCCTTCCGACTACGCACCTCTGACTACCCCCGCCGCAAGCGACAGCCTCGCGAAGGAAGCGAGCCCCCTCGAAGAGGCTACAACGCTGCCGCTAGCACAAGCAAGGGCCGTCGAAGGGAACCTCCCCAGCCTCGCCGCGTTTATGCGCACGATAAGCAGCCAGGCGCAGGAGAAAGGTCGGACCGAAGTACGTCGTTCGGGGACCGACAAACTCGACCGCGTACTAACTAATGTACAGACCGAGCCTCCCAAAGCCCCCCGCCTAGCTCCTCGACCCCTTCCTCCAGTATTCGGACGGACCAGTCAGCTACGTCTTCCCCGTCCGCTAGTCCCGCCGACTACTCCTTTGCCGTTACCATCCAGAGCGCCGTCCGCCGACGAATCCACTCAAACTGAATCCGACTCGGACGAAGACTCAGACATGGACGTCGAAAATTGGAGCACCCGCCCCAGTACTGACGAGTCCGATTCTGACGCCAGCTCTAGGTATCCCAGCGACTACGAAGGCTATTCCTACCAATCCAAGGGATGGAACTCGCACGTCCCGGCCAAGTATACAGACGACAAGAGCCCCCCCTGCTTCCTTTACTCCGCGGACCACTACTCTCGCCTTTTCTATATCGACCCCTTCGAATATCATACCCACGCGGCCCCTCGGTTCGGCGACATCCCGTTCGGAAGCTTCGCCTTCGACGGGACCTCAACGTTCACGTCCCTTCCGGACATCCCTTCTCCCTTCCCGCCTCCGGCCGAGTATGACCCGGAGTACGTTCCCATTCCATTCAGCGGTTCCTTTCAGCTCTACTTTACAGCTCTCGCGCGCCTCCGCGCCCTTGAACTTCAAGCCTCCCTTCTAGAGACCCTCCGCCTCGACCTCGAGCGCGACGACTCAACCGCGCGAAGTGAACCATTCCAGCGTCACCCCCCTTCCATCTACTACGGACGCCTGCGGAACTACACCACCCGCGTCTTCCGCTCATCCAGAAGCCCAGAAGAACGCCTCTGGGAGTTCAAAGCCATCCGAGGGCAGGTCCATCTCTTTATCCACGCGCTTCACGCCCTTCTCCCCCCAGCTCTCGCCTGCCAGTCATGGAAGCAACACATCAACGTGCTAATCGTCGACGGCAACCTCGCCTCGCCTGCAAAATTGCACCGAGGTGAGTTCTTCCAGCAATTCAGTCCATCCGCTAACCCCTTTTTCACGCTCGACGAAATCGGTGTCGTCCGGACCATCGCCGGAATCCTCCGCTTCTACGGGCACGACGAGCTCGCCCAAATCATCGACGACATTCTCGTCATCCCCTGCGCGGACGAAGACCTTGTCGCCGCGCTACTCATTAACTACCATCTAGACGACCTCACCGGCACCTTCGTCGAACCGACCGGCGACCCCATTGCCAAAGTTTTCGACAACGCCAAACGTCTGCGCGCGCAAACCCGGCGCTTCTACGGCACGACCTACGTCAGGTCGCAACTCGAACCGCCCCCAGCAATTCCGCCCAGCATGCTCAAGCAGTACGGACCGTACGTCGTCGCACCACGTGCCGCCGACACCTAACACCTCCGGCTACGTCGCCCTACGGGCCTCAAGCTTTTTTTACTTACCTTTTTTTCGTTTCGTCTCGCTGAGTCCCGGGTTCCTTTCCGTTGTAAAGTACTGACTACGATCCGTTTCCCCGTGTACCAGCGCACGCTAGGCCCTGCCGCCAATGCGTATGCGCCCGTTATGACCACCTTCCTTATTTAGAAGCCGAACGGCGCGCGTTGCCAGCACGCGTCGTCGGCCCTCGTCTCTTCAAGTTCCAGATCGCCGTTTCAACGTCCCACCCCTTCGAAGTCGCCGGATCGTTCTGTGACCGGCCCCTCTTTTTTTTTACCTACCTCCTGTACCCATGCTTACCGGTTCCCGTCTTGTCAGAAGTTCTTTCGTTGCCCAAAGTAGGCCCCTCCCCTTTTCTTTGTTTCAAATCTTTTGTACTATACCGAGTTTTTCGCCGCCTTTACGCGGTCAAGTTGTTACTTACCGTTCGAGAATACGGGCTCGCGCATGTAACACCACGCTGAATATATACCAGCGCCGCTTCCGTTTTATACAGCGAGACCGCCGGTACCACGACTAAGAAAAGCAAATGAGTACAAGTGTACTCCGCCCTAAGGAACTAAGACAGCCCTACATAGACTAGTGCTATAACTAAGCTAGCTACTGTAGGACTCGAGGCCTTAATAGTCAGCTGTCTCATCCGCGCGAAAGTGAGACCAGCTCGAGTTCGGTTAATAGGAGTGTTGCCGAATTCAGACAGAACTTAGGGGTACCTAAAACCAAATGACTCGGACCTTAGATCGAGTGAATCTCGGCTATCATAAGTGTCACATAGGGTGACCATTGGTGCCGAAACATGCTTGCAAGTCATTTGGGTGGAAAACTCAGCACCCAGGAGCAGATCCCTCGAATTAGGAAATTCACTCGGCTAATGGACAACCTCGCACGCACCACCCTTCCTTCAGTTCCCTCCTCTCTTGCGCCCTACGCCAAGTCACACCAGTGCAAAGCCCAGCCTTTGCTTACGTCCGCAAGTCCTGGACACTATTTAAGATCCGCCGCTGTCCCTTCCAGTCCTTGGGATACTCTGCGACTCCTTCGCCCACTTGTCCTCAGCCCAGCCCTTCCTTTTCCAACCCGCTAGGCTTTGAGGCAAGGTAGGCAACCCATCATCGTTGCCCACAGCTCACTCAACCCCAGAAGAAGCTACTCGCCTCGCCATGAAAGCGTAGTCTGGTAGCCAGCGAACTCACCAGCGAGTCTTCCCCCGCGTTATCCCCTATGTACGTGGAGTCCGTACATAGTCCGCATACCCGATACCCTACCTATCCTACTGTTCACGGCTATGAAGTATCGATTTCCCCTTACGGTCTATGGATGTCATGTGTAGATATCTACACTAGGACAGCGAGTTTACGACGATAACGACTACAATTGTATCCCTACCTAGCATTGATAGCATTGAACTGGCGATTTTTCGGGGCACACTCGAGTGATCCTAAGTCGCGCTAAGTAGAGAGCTATCACCGACTCTATCAATTCTTCTGTTCCCTGCGAACGCCCAACCATACGGCCCGTATTAAGCACGTTGGCATTATCAAAGCAAGATTAGCCACGTCACAACCTGGAATTAAGATTAGCAATTATCACGCAAGATATTAAAGGCTACCGGACGCCTTAGTCAAATCCCCTAGTCTAGTGTAACAGACCAAGACGGTTGGCACTAGAAATAACATTCGTACCGATCTGTAGCATTAACAACTACTGTGTGTCGAACCCACTGAGTGGTTGACAGTATCGTGTTGCTCTAATCTCAGATTGAAGTCTACTAGAAGACTGGCCCGGAGCCCAGGATCAGTAGAGAAGTCTATTTTTAGCCTATAAGTGCAGTACCGAATGCTGCTATATCAAGTCATACCCAAGATGGCATACCCTGATGTCCATCAACTGCATTATCATCGCACATATTGTGCCCAGTGTCTTGGAAATTTTACCAAGTCCAGTGACCATGTCCAAACCTATGGAGCCTACAAGCGAGTAGATAAGAAAGTGAGACCAGTGTCCACACCTATTCCTATAGAGTTCAAAGTAACTCGCACAATGCCACATGATCCATTGGCAACCTTGCCCATCTTGGATCCTAATCCACCAGAGTTTACCCCTACTAAGAAACTGACTCAAGAACGCCTAGACACCTTAGAGCTAGGAAAGTCAGGATTCTTATGGCCAGAAGAAATCAAGCTATTCCAGCATATCCTTCTGTTGAATGAAGAAGCCCTCGCCTTCGAAGATGAAGATAGAGGAACCCTCAGAGAAACATACTTCTCGCCCTACAAGATACCAACCATTCCACACATTCCTTGGCAGGAGAAAAATATTCCTATCCCTCCTGGAATCAAAGAGGAGGTACTAAAGGTACTCCAGCTCAAGATCAAGGCAGGAGTCTACAAACAGTGTCAATCCCCTTATCGTTCCAAATGG
>JBBPMC010001457.1:0-10754 GCA_038090115.1 Strobilomyces echinocephalus | reverse complement strand
CAAGGTGGGGTTGCTACCTCGATGGAACTACCAGCAAGTACCGTTTGCATACAAGATGTACTCGCAAGACGACGACGACGGTTGGCGTCAGAGTACAGCCTTCAAGAAGGCGTTTTCCATCAACGTCGAAATCGAATTCGTGGGTGTTTGGTGAGTTCGAAATGTTCTATGGAAGAACCTCACGTGCCTGACGTCTACCCCGGAACGTGTCAGGGACACGGTCAATTCCGTCGGGGTGATTCCTCATGGGCTGCCGTTCACGAAAACCAACAACAACATTCGGTACTTCAGACATGCTCTGTCGCTGGATGAACGTCGCGTGTACGTCTCTATTCTTCTTTCCACTGGTACCGGTCGACGACTGACGGCGTCGTCAGCCGGTTTAAAGCAAACTATTATCATCGGTCCACGGACGAGGACCTCGAGCGTGGCGTCAAGCCTGGTGAGATGCTACGCAGTTGCAAGAAAACTTGCAAGTCACCCGTAGTCAAGAAGAGCAAGGGTGGCCACCTTCAGTACGAGCCGTCCCAGGAAGGGCTCGAAGAAGAATACTCTGACACGGTCATCGAGACCAACGTCGAAGAGGTGTGGTTCGCTGGTGGACATGGCGGTACGTGCGTCACATACGAAAACTGCGGGCGACGAACTAAGGCCGAGCCAGACGTCGGCGGTGGATCCGTGGCCAACGGCACCCGCAACAGTCTGGCGCGCATCCCGTTGCGGTGGATGATCCGACAGTGTTTCCTAGCCAAGACGGGGATCATGTTCCACCGATCCACGTTCGAACAGATCGGCATGGACTGGAAGAAGTTGTACCCGTCCATCGCCGAGCGACCCGCAGCCATGTATCAAGCACCGACCGCCAAGGACCGTCCGACGATTGCGCCCGACGACGACGGCGCTCCGTTCGTGAGCGAGGAGCACGAAGATCTGGCGGACGCGCTGTGCGCTTATGAGGACCAGCTGGTGGTCGCGCCCTTTTGGTGGATCCTCGAGATAATTCCGCAAAAACTGCATCGCCAGAGGGACGAGGACGACAGTTGGGACGACGGTTTCGTGTAAGCCCCCGCCGTCTCTTCGCGTCGCGCGAGCTTTTATCTCTGACGTCCGTTCGAACGCTAGGGTCAACTTGGGTCGGGGGAGACACGTTCCTCTGCAGCGTAGAGAGGGCGTCCGGATCAAGTTTCATCGGACGGTCGACGTTCGGACGAAGGCGGTGGGGTTGACGGGGGGCAAGTATTCGCCCAGGGCGATACTCGAGCCTGGGTTCGAGCCGGAGTGGGTCCATTAGACGGTCCTTTTTTTAACTCTCTGTCGTGGACGTTGGCGTCGTTCTTTATGAATTCGATTTCAAACTTGGCGGTTCTGTTCGACCGCTCTTGTACGTTTTGGGCAGACCGGAGCGAGCACTGTCGGATCGTGCGATATGGGCCGTACTTATTCCCTCAGCCGCGGGCGACGGGATCTAAAATGCTCCCACAAGAGGACGATCGGCCCCTTTGGAGACATGAATTGACCATGAGAGTGGCCGATCTTCGGAACGTCTGTTGGCACTACTCGTATGGGGAGTGAATGAGTCAACAAGTCACGACGTTCTAAGCTACAACGCCAGATTTCAATGTATCGGAGGCACCTCACTCGGTACTCGACAGTGGGGCCCTCCGAGTAGGGAGAAAAAGCGTCCACGAAACCGAGGGTCGATACCGGGTGGAGAATTCCAAATCGCGTGATGATGTACGAAGTCTCGATCGTGTGAGGCGGCACGAATTTGAAAGACGAGAAAGGTGTATCGCATATGCAATAAACCCACCGGCGTAAACGATGGTAGCACGTACTGCCAATGTCGGGGGTGGTGCTGTGAGGTCATACAGGGACGCATTACGCATTACGAGGATATCGTTGGAATATGCCACACAAAAAATGTTGGGAATCGGGGATCGAGGCCACCCAGAGTTCCGTGCAAATCCGTTGGATTTCGCTCGACATTCTCCGGGGTCACGGTGGAGCGCGAGAGTTGAGGAGGAAGGTGCTGCCAGGGTCGAAGAACCTCAGGCTGGCAGGGATCCAGCGAGATTGAAACTGGAAAAGGGGGCGCCCGGAGTGCCACGGTCTCCGTGACTCCATTGGGATGAACAACTTTCACTGAGTTACAGCTCATGCCCGGCTGGCCAGGCATCGATTGATGCGGAAAGGCCCTTTCTTCGGCCGAGACTCGGCACCGAACCTCTGGCAAGGCTGTGCCGCGTTGCAACCGGGGTATTCCGAGTTGGCAAATTCCTCTTCCACTTCAGCGCCATGAATCCAGCCAATCCACCTCCGGATACTGTGTACGTATATCATATACCTCCATAGTTTCGTTGAAGCGTACTGAATGAGGGCGTAGGATGAAATCAATCACCATTAAGGGTACAGTCGTAACCTCTGAGGCTCTGACATTTCGATGTATATGAGCTCAACTGGTTCCCAGATATCGGACTTCGCACTCAAAAGCGACAGAAAGCTCCGTTCGCGAGACGGTTCTTCGTCAAGTTTTCTGTAGGCGATACCTCACGATCGACGGATACGGCAAATGAGTCGAAGAACTTCACCTCTTGGGGGCGGTCTTTGTGTTTGTGAGCTTCTTTCTTTATCTTATTCCAGTAGACTGAATAGCCCTAGCGATGGGAACGATCGTTCCATCTTCCGCGTACTA
Organism: Strobilomyces echinocephalus; assembly: GCA_038090115.1. Taxonomy (NCBI): domain Eukaryota; kingdom Fungi; phylum Basidiomycota; class Agaricomycetes; order Boletales; family Boletaceae; genus Strobilomyces; species Strobilomyces echinocephalus. Next base: position 8,062 of record JBBPMC010001457.1, on the reverse strand, counting down.
GTTTACCAGAAACACCGCATCGGAAAGAGTGAACTAGTAGGAACACTCTCAGATGCCATTGGCGTGATTCGGGGCAAGTTGAACGACGATGGTAAGATGGTGTTATACTCGATACGATCCATTGAATGCGATGTCGACGATCCAAGTATTTGAAGCAGTTCTGGATACCTCCGATGAAAATGGTCTTTCCGGAATCAAAATCAAGTTTGCGTTGACTGCCAGACCTCACAGAGACGATGCAGACGAACGTCAAGCTAGAGATGCAATCACTTGGGCGAACGTCGCCACCGGGTCACTCGTTGCCCCCGCAGTCGTCGGCTCTCTTGGTCCCGCGTTCGATACTGGCCCCGAAGTCATGGCTACGGTACAGACATTCGAGTCTACTTGTGGTGATTTACTGCGGAGGGTGAAAATTTTCAACGACGTTGTGACTGACATCGCCCAGGTATTTGGATTTCTACGTTTAACATTACACTATCTGAAACGACATAGATTCACCCGTACGCGTCGCTAGCTTGGTCTGTTGTATCACCTGTCATCAAGGTCCATCTGTCACTCTCACGGTTGCTTTCGTCGTCGCTGATTTTGTTTCGAACAGGTGCTCGTAGCACAGAAGGATCGCGACGATCGGATCATTCGCTTGGTGGGCACCATGAGCGACGTCTTCGCGTTCGTCGAAGACGCCGAGCCCCTGAAGAAGGTCGAGAAGCACATGAAGACCATCACGATTCTAATCCAGCAAGTAACGGAGTGCGGGTACTTCATCACCGAATATACCAAACCAAACTTTTGTATGTCGTCATCAGCTACGCAGTGACCGTCGTTGACCTTTGTGTAGTGACACGAGCGGCGAAATCCGCGACATCTGACGTCGACATGAGGATCGCCGATTACGAAAAGAAGCTTCAAGAACTCAAGACCACCTTCCTGGAGGAAATAGCGTTACAGACTGGAATCACCGTTGTTCGTACGATGAATGTCGTGGACCACGTCGGTAGGTCCGACTTCTGGATAATGCGGTCAGATGCTCACCGACGTCGATCTTAGCGGAAGCCATCGACCTGAGCGAAATGCCTTATGCGCTGGGCGCCAGGTACGCGCGGGAGAAGGGCTGCCTATCTGGGACTCGGGAGTCCCTCTTGACTGAGATCAGCGATGTTCTCAACAACCTCAACGATGACGCCCCGCGAGTATGTCTTCTCACGGGTGTCGCTGGATCGGGCAAGTCTGCGATCGCGCACTCGATCGCTCGGCTGTACGATGGGCAAGAACGGCTAGGGTCGTCCTACTGCTTCGCTAGGAGTGGCGCTGCGAGCCGCAACCCGAAAAATCTCTTCAGCACCATCCCACGTGACCTCTGCGATCATGACCCGCAATACAAGGCGGCGCTCCTCAAGGCGGTGAAGAACGATCGAGCTCTCCGAGCGTCGACTTCCCCCTCAGAGCAGCTAGACAAGTTCATCGTCGAACCTAGCCAGTACCTCCACAGTGTCGGACCGCTCGTCGTTGTCATCGACGCCCTTGACGAAAGCGGCGATGAAGTCTCTCGCGAACAACTTTTACGCGCCATCTCCCAGCAAATCACCGACAACAACTTCTCCACAAGTCTCCGCTTCCTTATCACCACTCGCCCAGAGAGTGACATCCTTGCCGCACTCGCACCAGGCCCATGGATTATCCATAAACGAATGAGTGATGTTCGAGAGGAGGTTGTCGATAATGACATTGCGAAGTTCATCTACCAGTCCCTTTCTCAGTATACCGAGCTCGAATGGTCGTGGCCAGGTCAGGAGTGGTGTCGACTACTTGTCGACCACTCGCAGCATCTCTTCCAGTGGGCTTCGACAGCTTGCAATTTCATCAAAGGGCATCGCGCTGCCGGGCTCGAGCGCTGCGAACGGTTTCGCAGGCTTTTGCGGATCGGAAACACAGATGGGGTCGAGTCACTGGACCAGCTGTATCGGACGATATTGGAGCAACTGTTCGTCTACCCAGACGTGCGAGAGCGGTTTCGTAATGTAATGGCCGTGGTGCTCTCGTTCAACGAACCACTATCCCTTGCTTCCCTTTCAACTCTGTTTGGAAAGCAATTGAATATTCGGCCAATCATCGAACCAATGGGATCATTGTTGGATGGTGTACTCGACGAAGAAAAACCTGTCCGCCAGCTTCATACGTCATTTCGCGACTTTCTACTCGACCCAGCGCGCAGCTCAGTGTTCCATGTCAGCATAGAGCCATGGCACTCCCTTTGTGTTGGACGAGCATTGCTCGCTTGCATGCGGGACATGCTCAGGTTCAACATTTGCAACCTCGAGGACTCTCGGAAGTGCAACAGAGATGTTCCTGACCTGCCAAGTCGGATCAGCAAGGCCATTCCCTCTCACCTGTCCTACTCATGCCAACACTGGATGTTCCACCTGCAGTCTGCAGAATGTACACCAGCATTGTTGGATGAGGTCACTACCTTCTTTAAGACCATCTTCCCCTACTGGCTTGAAGCCATCAGCCTTCTCAGCTATGCCTTCTCATTGTCACCCCTTCTATCTGCCATAGAGACATGCAACATCTTGAATAAATGGGCCAAGGTATGTTCAAAGATGGTGAAATATACTTGGCATTGACAGAGTCATTAACAGGGCCAAGAGATTGCCATGCTAGCTGCAGAGACTTTCCAGTTCATCCAAGTGTTTGCCCCTGTCCTCAGAGAATCTACCCCACACCTCTACCTGTCAGCCATGCCCCAGACTCCATCCAGCTCTCTCCTTGGCAGACTTTGGGTCAACCACCTTCAGAAACATGCCTCAGTCACATCAGGAAATCCAGCAAATTGGCCAGTAGAGGTTCACACTTTACAAGGACATACAAATGATGTCATGTCTGTTGCCTACTCCCCTGATGACAGACATATTGTTTCTGGCTCAAAAGATATGACCATCAGAGTTTGGAATGCCACCACTGGTCAATGTGTGGCAGGTCCATTCCAGGGGCATACAGATTCTGTCAGGTCTGTTGCCTACTCACCTGATGGCAGGCATATTGCTTCTGGCTCTGCAGACACAACCATCAGAGTCTGGGACATGATTAGTAGCCAAACTGTGGCAGGTCCATTCCAAGGGCATACAGATTCTGTCAGGTCTATTGCATACTCAGCTGATGGAAGGCATATTGTCTCTGGCTTTTCAGACAAAACTGTTAGAGTCTGGAATTCTGTTACTGGTCAATCTCTGGCAGGTCCATTCCTAGGGCATGTAAATGCTGTGTTGTCTGTTGCCTACTCACCAGATGGCAGTCATGTTGCCTCTGGCTCTTCAGACAAGACTATCAGGATTTGGGATGCAACAACTGGTCAATCTGCAGCAAGTCCATTTCAGGGGCATACAGATTATGTTAGATCTGTGGCCTACTCACCTGATGGCCAGCATGTTGTCTCTGGCTCAGATGACAATACCATCAGGGTTTGGAATGCTACTACTGGTGAATGTGTGGCAGGCCCATTTCTGGGGCATACAGATTATGTCAGGTCTGTTGCCTACTCACCAGATGGCCAGCATATTATCTCTGGCTCAGATGACAAGACCATCAGAGTCTGGAATCCTACTTCTGGTCAATCTGTGGCAGGTCTATTTCAAGGGCATACAGATTATGTCATGTCTGTTGCCTATTCACCTGATGGGGCTCATCTTGTTTCTGGTTCTAGTGACAAGACCATCAGGGTTTGGAATACCACTGCTGGTCTATCTATGACTGGTTTATTTCTAGGGCATACACATTATGTCAGATCTGTTGCCTATTCACCAGATGGAAGGCATATTGTCTCTGGTTCTTTGGACAAGACCATCAGAGTTTGGGATCCTACCACTGGGAAATCTATGATGGATCCATTTGAGGGCCATACAGCTTATGTCATGTCTGTGGCCTACTCACCTGATGGCAAGTGTATTGCCTCTGGCTCCTTTGACAAAACCATCAGGATTTGGAATGCCATCACTGGTCAATGTGTGGCAGGTCCATTTCAAGGACATACAGATTATGTTACATCTGTTGCCTATTCACCTGATGGTAGGCATATTGTCTCTGGCTCTTTGGATGAGACCATCACAATTTGGAATACTATCACTGGTCAATCTGTGGCAGGTCCACTTGAGGGGCATACAGGTGGTGTCTGGTCTGTTGCTTACTCACCTGATGGCAAGCACATTCTCTCTGGCTCAGATGACAAGACTATCAGGGTTTGGAATGCCATCACTGGACAATCTATGGGAGAGCCATTTCAGGGGCATGCAGGTGGTATCTGGTCTGTTGCCTACTCATTTGATGGCAAGCATATTGCCTCTGGCTCTTTTGACAAGACAATCAGAGTTTGGGATACCTCCACTGGTCAATCTATAGCAGGTCCATTCCAGGGGCATATGTATACTGTCACATCTGTTGCCTACTCCCCAGATGGTAGTCAGATTGTCTCTGGCTCTTCAGACAAGACCATTAGAGTTTGGAATGCTACTACTGGCCAATGCATTGCAGGCCCATTTCAAGGGCACACAGATGCTGTCCTGTCTGTTGCCTATTCACCTGATGGCAGGCACATTATCTCTGGGTCTGATGACTGTTCCATCAGGGTATGGAGGATAGATATGCTTTTATCTCATAGTGATTTGTATATGGACAATGGTTGGATTCAATCTTCTGGTGGCCTGTGCTTTGGTTGGATTACTCCTTGGTCTAGGCCAGTCTGCTGTCTTCCACTACATTCTTTGGTTATATCTTCTAATGGTGCATACCAAATTGATGTTGATCCTTCTGTATTTGAAGAGTCTTGGGTATCTTGTTGGAAGTGATTTGCTTACACTTTAACTTCATATAATACTGTTTTGATGTACATGTTATGGTTTTTATGTTCCTTGGAGCCCAGTGTGACCAGTTGATGCAGCAATCTTGTTCTCAGCAATAGCATTCAATGTTGACACAAAAACAAGGCCATGGTGGTCATTGTGATCACATATCTGTATTTTGTGTACACCAATGCATTATATGTCCCTGCACATGAACAGGAGACTGCCAGGCCGCCATCCACGTCGGTCCTCCCTACACGCATCTGCCAGCTACGGAAGTGAATGGCACGTAATTCAACTTCATGAATCACGATGTCACCACGACCTCTGTCGTTGCTATTTGGCCATGCTGACCCCACCCGGGGTGGACGTCCATTGTGTCGCACGCTGGCGATGAAGATGACATTCCGGCGCTCATGGTTGCCGTTTCTGTATCCAAACATGGGTCCGGGTCGATCCGACGCGTCTCATCGTGTTCCAGGTCAACACGACGTACAACGTCGGGTCTCCAATCACTCTTTCCGCTATTTTGATCGTGCGCATGATCTTGTTTCCCGGTTGGCGTGGTTGGGTCAGACGTGAAAGAGCTACTCAAGCGATCTGCGCGTGTAGGCGCACCTGATTTTGTGGTCTTAATCAGTGTCGCGTTCACTGTGGGGGGGAGTAACGTCACTGTCGCGAGGGACAACAAACTGTAATTGCAGTTGGGTCGACAGCCACGGCCAACAGCTTGAAGTAAGTAGAGGATAATCAAACCCTCCTGCGGCTGGTTCATGGGCGACTCGAAGAACGACTGTCGAGCATAACAGTCTGGCCAGCTCTGGCAGACCTTTACACGATGCTTTCAAGTTACTGTGATGACGGGCAAGATGGTACGCCGACTAAAAGTTTACATGACAGCATGCGTCAATTGCAGAACGAACGGAAACACCCACATGCCACAGCCTAGGAAGGTCTGGCCCCTCAATCGAAAACTCTGTCCAGTACGCAAGATCATGTCAACGGCCACTTGACCACGCACGTGTGTGAGTTCTGGGTCATGGCAAGCATGACAGACATATTCATCGCTCGGAACAGTGGTCAGTGAATATAGGATGCATACACGGAGAGCAGAACAGAGGGTGGAAAAAACGACGCTGCCTGTAGAGTCGCCTCCGGCACTGAGAGACTGGTCAAAAAATTAAATACTCACCCTAGGGCGACCGCCTCACTAGCTCGGGAGCGCACCCAGCCGTCGAATCCTCCCGTCCTTAAGTCACTCCGTGACTACGGGACTCGCTCCGGGTCGAAACTTCTTTTGAGTACCTGTCGGCACGAGGGTGAGCGATCGCGTCGTCAGTTCGGCAGAATTCAAAGCGGCGCGTACCGCGACAGGTAGATGATCTTGAGTTCGGATTCGGCACCAGGTCTGAGGTGAAACGCGAGGGAGAGCAATGAGGGCGGCGGGCTGGCGGGCGCCGGTGTTCTGGGGGTCGTCGCGAGGTCGGGGTTTGAAAATATAGACCGCGGGGACGAGCAGCACCCAGAACCGGAACAAAGAGGACTCACGCTACCTTTTCTCCTAATCCTTCGATAAGGACGTCGAACCGGACGAACTATAATCTCCCTCGCCGCCGTCCTACAGACTGTGGCCCAAGATCAAGATCAAGCTCAAGTTACCCCAGATCATCCTCAGTCTCATCGACTCTCCATAGCAGAGCGGCGTCCATGCACAGCGATGAACCAAGCCGCCCGCCGTCGTGCTGCAGCATCTCTAGGGGTGCAACTCTGGCAAGAAGTCCCAATTGTCGTCTGCGACGTCTCCAAGGGACCACCACGGCGCGTCGTGCCTCACCACGGAGTGGTTGTCCCCGAAACGAGCCAAGTGGGCCGCCAGGGGGTCGGAGCGGAGACAACAGTTAGAAGCATTGAAGATGGAGGTCCTGTCATCCCTCCCTCACGCCACGCGTTCTATCTGACGATTCGCTCAAGGGAACTCCTTCCGCAAGAGAGCACCACAGGCAGCGAGCCGTTCGTGTCCACAGGTGGTTCGTTAGACTCGTCTTGTCGATTAATCTGGCTACTGTGCACTGCGACCTGGGTAAGTTGGGAAGCCCGCTCGTTCGCGGTCAGGCGAGCTGACCCTCGACGAAAAGCGAACGAAGCGATTGGAAAGGGATGCTGACCACACAATCCCAGCTCGCTCAGCAACTCACGTTTCAACGGTTCGTCTGGAAAAATATCCCCCACGCTTTTTCCCGCCCCGCTGAGCCAAATACATTTCACGTCGCCCTCGAATGTCACTACCCTTCACTGACTACACATACAGCACCTAGCTTCACACGTAAGAAATGCAAGGTGAACCCTGCGCAGGAATCGACGTTCAACGCGCGTAACTGGCGAGTGTGTCTTCCCCCTGCTCGTTCGCCACACAGCTGACACTCCTCGCCCCAAGTAGAGCCGGGCGCATCCACATCCGTACTGTACGACGCAATATCGGACAGCTGTGCAGGTCATGGTCGAGGAGTCGTCAGCATGATGGGAACGCTGCACGCGCCACCGATCGGTTTTACCTTCGGAATGATTAACCCTCGGGGCGACGAGTGGATCCCAAGTTGACAACATCATGAAGCGAATAATCTATCGTTTGCAGACTGCAGATTGGTTTCTGCGCAGTCCGGAGGTGAGCTACAGTGTGTTGAACAAGTCAATAAAACGTGATAGAGAATTGGTAGATCATCAGCATACATGTCACGTACATAGCAGATAATCAATAGCAGGACGTTGCCTTGACCATGAGCATGATATTGAACATACGATCGGCCACCATTGTCCTCAGTATTTTTCCTACTGATGACGACGCTCAGAGAACAGGCCCACTTCGAGGACTAGTCGCCGAAGCCAACCCGAGACAATCCCGACGAGTACACGGGGGCAAAGTGGGTCACGTGACGGCTTTTATGGACGCTGGTGTTCGGTCCCCATTCTCCCCCATCGTATTTCCACGGACAACACCATGGATCCAGCAAATCCGCCTCAAGACACCGTGTATGTATATCGTTTACCTCCAGCTTCGTCGGAGCATACTAACCGAGGGTCTAGGGCGAAGTCAATCACTATTAAGAGTAGAGTCGCCGCCTCACATTTCGATGCATGCGGACTCACATTTCCTCAGACATCGAACTTCGGACGCAAACGCGGCGCAGAAGTCCACTCGCGAGACAGTTCTACGTCAAAATTTCCGTAGGCGA
>JBBPMC010001456.1:0-10755 GCA_038090115.1 Strobilomyces echinocephalus | reverse complement strand
ATCCCATTCATGCCCAACAACAGATATACGCGATCTTGGTTTGGTCTTGTCCAGAAACTGGTGGGTGCTGGAGCCGGAAACGAGCGTGCTGTGACAGGGTCATGGAAGTACTTACCGCGAGAAATGGCGGTTGACGTTGAACGCTCGGGATTCGAACTCGGCTACGGCCGCATAGGCAGCGCGGCAGGTCTGGGCTACACGAGAGAGAGAGCGGAGAGACAGAGAAGTAAATATAAGGTCGTAGACCGGCGCATGAGCGAACCATAGGGAGGGGTGACCTTCATGGCGGCGCTCTGATGAGGTTCTGCTGGATCGACCATGTTCGTTGCGCCCGTTATCATAGTGTTGTCTGAACCTTACATAACGCATGACCATGACGACAACGAATGCTAATGAACGCTTTGATCCGGAACGTGATGGGAAGGAAGTGGCAACGATTCTCTCTGCCCACGTTAATCGGCGGCACACGGGCGTTGGCACTAATGCCATTTACAGGCTCCTGGTTGCATGCCTGCGAGAAGCATACGTCGGAAGGCCTGTCTTCCATATGTGTAATTTATTCCAGTTTCGGTTACTCCAATGGCCATCGAAGAGTTCCCTTGCGGATCTGCCCTGGTGCCGAAGAGGCATGAGACTCAAAGACTTGTACCAGTGCTGAGAGAGACGCGTGAAAGCGCCGCAAGTTGGACGTGCCTGCACCCCTTGTTGGCGGCGTTTCATACCGTCAGTGTGCACCGTGACACTTGACAGTTGTTGATCCGAACGACAGAATCGACGACAGCCGAACGGGCAGCTTCTTCTATTGGGTCCCAAGGGTGCTCAACAAGACTGTGCCATTTCAGAGGTAGGCTTCATCGAGCCGTTCGACGCGTTGAGTGCCCATTGGGACATATTTATGAGGTGAAGCTGGTGGTTTCTGTCTGATAGGCTTGACTTCTACAGAGCTTGCCGAGGCTCTGTTGAAGAGGTGCGCGGAGAACGAGCAATGTGTGGACCTTGCCATTATGGATTCGGCAGTGACGATTCCCTCTGCCTCAGCGACGAGCTTAGGAGAAGCACAGAACATCCCGCGTCCACTGCGAGTCGACCAACAGTCCAGGACCAGTGTTTCGATGTACCTGTTGGTACGGTTGCAAGGTAGGCCTGGGTCACGTGCAATGAGTTCGTTCCTCGATGCCACGAGGACTGGGCGATGACGACATGTGCTGACAATGTTCCGCGACGTTGGTCAGCGCGAAGACGTTCTCCAGTGGCACCGGGGATTCGCGTGAGTATTGCTGGTGCGTTTTCGTGCATGCTTATCGTGATCGCCTTGCGCCAGCCAGATGACCGTGTCCTTGTTCTGCCCATCCCGGCACTCCCCTATCGCCGCCGCCCCTACCGGTGACCCAGGCTCCCCATCCATCACCGGATACCCTCCCGTATAAATACCACCTCGATCTCCAGGTGCCTCCCCATCCTCCCCTTCTACCACTCAAGCTCTATCCACCGATCCAACTCTCTTCCACATGTCTTCCCCAAGAGTCGCCATCATCATCTACACCATGTACGGTCACATCGCCAAGCGTAAGTGGACGGCGTCGCCGATCCTATCTTTGGGCTCTCTGACCCCCACCTCCCTAGTCGCCGAGTCCGTCAAGGAGGGCGTCGTTGCAGCTGGCGGTTCTCCCACCATCTTCCAGTCTGTCCACTCTTTCACCCTCTTCCAACGTTCCACTCACCCACTTGCAGAATTCCAGAGACGCTCTCGCCCGAGATCCTCACCAAGATGAGCGCTCCTCCAAAGCCAGACTACCCTCAGATCTCCGTCAAGCAGCTGACTGATTTCGACGCCTTTTTGTTCGGAATCCCCACCCGTTACGGCAACTTCCCAGGACAGTGGAAGGTGTGCTTTCGTCCTCGATGCCTCTAGCGCTCCAATGCTCATCCTGTTGACAGGCGTTTTGGGATGCGACGGGTGGACTGTGGGCCAGCGGCGCCTTGTCCGGCAAGTTTGCGGGCGTGTTCGTCTCGACGGGCACCCCAGGCGGCGGTCAAGAAACCACCGTCATCAACTCGCTCTCCGTGATCGCGCACCACGGCATGATTTACGTCCCCCTGGGGTACAGCCGCACCTTTGACCTCTTTTCCAATTTGACCGAGGTCCACGGTGGTGCGTCCCTGGTCGCGCGTTCTCCTGTGTACGTCAGTGAACTGACGGGTTCGTGATGCTGCAGGATCGCCTTGGGGCGCAGGCGCGTTCGCGGGCGCAGACGGCAGTCGCCAAGCGAGCGCGCTCGAGCTCGAAATTGCCAAGAGACACGGTACCCTGTTCTACGAGACCGTTTTGAAGCACAAGTTCCAAGCGTGATGTATTCCGAGTCGAGCGAATCATGTACAGTAATTACTATGAATTTGTAGTGGGCGTTCATTCGTAAAGGGTGGGTTGCTCGATCGAGGGAAACGGCGCAGTGCGTTCCAGTGGACCCCCACAAGCGACGACGAACCGGAGGGCACATCGAATGCCATTGCAGATCAGTGTTTGAAGTGCCACGGGCGGAAAGGGGAGGCGGGCGAGCCCATGGCAATGGCTGTGGCGTTCGCTTGCATAGTTATCAAGGCCAAGATTGAATATTGGGCATTATCGCCGCTTGACTGACCGGGGCCACACGCCATCCGCCTGGCTTTCGTGCGGTATATCACCTCAAGTGTGGCGATTCCGAGTGATGCAAACACACACAAACAGGCTTCAGCCGAGCATCCAAGTAGGACATCACCGTTGCCCGACCACGCCGTGACTCATACTGTGAGGACGCAAAGGGCACTCTTTGAACACAAGATGCACTTTCCACCCTCTTCTCGCGATTAGCGGAAAGGCGTGAAGCTGTTTCAGTGTCAACGCGGGAGGGTTCGTCAGGTAACTGGAAGCCTGCCGTGGCCTACGGCGGGAACACTGGGCGAGCGGACACGAGCGAACTGGACCGAGCTCTGTTGGGGCGACGACGTACGGGTACAAGGAACTCTACGAGGCGCGGCGGAGATATAGTACGGTGCACGTGACGAGTATGCCAATGGGCTTACAGTAACGCTCCGGAGGTACCGGAATCATGATGACCCACTAGGACATTTGGGCTCATTGACACGAGGCAGATCTTCTCGTAAGCGGTACCCAAAATTGGCGGAGGTGTGCGTCTTTTTCCGCTGTTTGTTCACCTCGTGGCGCTCATCAGTGTGTGTGCCCATAGAACTCGTCGTAGATTTGGCGTGTAGCACAAGTGATGCCCCACGTGTCTTCGAATGACTGAGGAGTTCGTTCTTGGCCCTCGGTGTCGGGCAATATTTCGGTCCGCCCTCAGGCGAACCTTATATTTTACCCAAGAGGCCGAAGCTTTCTTTGACTTCCTCCACGAGGATTGTTCGTCCCCGCTGCTAAATGAGCGCTTCATCAACGACTGCAGGTGAGCAACGACGAGAAGACCGCACCGCGATACTAACTATCAGAAAAGAACGTGAGGAACCGATCGAACTCGACGGCGGTCGAGGGCTCTGTGCAGTAGTCTTCTCAACGAACGGCAAGCACCTCTTGAGCGGCAACGGAGATGGGGTCCGAGTGTGGCGAGTCAACGACGGGACACAGATCACAAAAATACAAGGGAGAAACGTCGTGAGTCTCGCTATCTCCAACGATGGAAAATGGATAGCAGCTGGGGGAGGCAGGGGGGACTTGCGCGTCTGGGACGCGGAGGCGCACGAACCAGTCATCTCCCACAAAGAGGATCAGCCAACCATTCACGGGGTCGATTTCTCGCCCGACGCCTCCAGACTCGTTGTCGCATCGCACTATAACAAAGCAATAATCTGGTGTGTCCAGTCGAGAAAACCAGTGCAGGCACTAGACCACGAGCTTCCGGTCTGGTCTGCGAAGTACTCGCCGCGGGGTGATCGAATTGCAACAGCGACAGCAGGGAAATCTATCAGGGTCTATGACAGCACTGGCGGCGACTTACTCGCAGAGATCGATATGACGATAATCGTGTACCATAACAATGGATTGTTATGGCTCGACACGCACCTGCTCGTCGTGTCCGACGGTAAGGTCAAACGAATAGAACAAAAACAAGCCACACTGTCGACGGTCTCAGAATGGCCTGTTCCCGACACCGACATTTTTTCCTGCATTACCCTACCAAAGCATGGAAGATTTGTCGCATACTCGACGAAGTGCACCGTCACGTTTCTGGACACATCGACCGGCGCCCAGCTCGGTCTCGTCGAGCGTCCTGAGGACATACATTCGCTCGCTGTTTCACCTGACGACCGCCTTCTCGCAATTGCAGGAGCGGACGGGACAGTCGTCATGGAGAGTCTATCCGGCATCGATGCGAAAGGCGAAGATGATACGTCCGAGCAGGTACCGGTAGGACTGGATCCCTATCACAATACGTATTCTGACAATACGCATGTATCCAGGAATCTAGTGACCCCCTCGATGTATGCGTCTCTCTTCGTTCTAGGTCGACCTCTGACAATCACGCAGGTCGAGTTAACGGAGAGAGAACTCGCCGCTTTATTCAATTACGATGACGTAGGCGGTATCGTTCTGCTTGGTCACGCGTTGACGGTGTCACAGGTACCCTCTGCGACGCACTCTGCCCATGACGAGGAACCGCCGGACCCGTCAAATGTGGTAGAAGAGGAAGAGTTACCGGATGTCAGACCAGTTGCGCCCCCTCAGAAGGAACCGCAAGAGGGAAATAACACCGAGTCGTCTCTGAATCGACGCCGTTTCACGTTCAGGGATTGGCTACCGAAGAAGAGCTGTAAGGTTCCAGCCACGGATCCGTCACTTCTCCCCGGTTCTGCCGAGCATCCATCTCGTCTCCCATCCCGACGAGCGACGTCGGGGACGTTCGCTGCGAACAGGCGAGAACCAGTAAGTGTTCTCGAATGGGGCGTGGCGAATCTGACGTTGCGTCCTAGCGAACCGTGTCCAGGTATGCAGCGAAACCGAAACCAGAGGTTCGTCTTTCCTTAGGTCTCTTTCGCGGTCGCTCGTGATGGGTCACAGCGTAAAGGATTTCTATTTTTCAAGGCTACGCCTCATGCCTCCCGCCGCAGAAGTCCCCAAGACGTGATGGAACTGGGTCCGGTGCGTCCTCTGCTGTAGATAGGCTGATCTGATCCCGCTCATACCATGCGTGCAAAGACCGTAGCTCCTGCTTCTCCGTACGAGAACACCCCTATGGAGGCTTCACGCGGCAGACGAGGTGCCGCAAATACCAATGACAGAGGACCGGTACGTATTTTTTCACGGACGGCGATCCCGATCATGAATGAATCATTTTCCCAGTCAGCTCCCAGAAGAGATCCGTCTGAACCACGGATGTGGCGCCTCGAAGTGACGGTGCGTGGACTTCGATCCGGCGGACGTGATCGGACTCATGGCCGAGCAGGACGTTTGGCCAACAAAGGCCAACGTGACGCTCACGATCCCCAGGTTCATGGTATGTCCGTGTTGCACACGGCGGGCTGATGTTGTGGAACGCGAATGTGATCCGTCGCGAGTGGGCACACAGCGTAGTGTTGGATGCGGTCTGTAGTGATGCGACCCTCGTGCTTCTCGCGTCGTGAAATGTCTCTTAGACTCTGGTCCTGCCGCCTGGGCGTTTGAGTTACCTGCCTTTGTACCGTGTCTGAGGCGTGGACTTTGCCGCACTCGGCGAAACAGCCCCTATGTCACAATACAGTCGACGCTCAGTGCATATTTTCCACATCAGATGGCACAGGGTGGGCCTCTTTTCGTCAGTAGTGCGCGCTGAGGAGCGAGCTGCGACGATGTCGCCGTTCTCTCTCAGGTCTCTGAGTGGTCGAGCCACACTTGGGGTGGAAATACTATGATAGCTTCGAATCTAACTGCGCCAGCTTGGCGCTCCACTCTGGTTCGGAGGACATGTCGCCTATTTCCGTCGAGCAGCAACCGATTCTCGTACAAAGCAACGTACCGCTCCCCTCACGATGATTCCCTAGAATTTTCCGAGTCCTACTGGTAACCGAGGGGATTGTTCACCTGGTTGCGCCACCTCCGAACCAATTCGGCGAAGTCAGAAGTCGACATCGTCAAGTTCTCGATCGACGCGACGCAGGATCCCTGCGTGGCTGTCTTGAGCGGGTTCTCGCGTGACAAAGATTGGAATGAGATCGTCTCTCCGAGCAGCTATTCATATTGTGCGGTTTTGGACTGGGTGCGAGGGAAGTTGACCTACGCCGACCAGACGCGCCCGGCGACGTCGTCGAGGACGCTTCCGCGATCGTTGTCGACGTCAAGTAGTCGCCTAACTGTACAACTACCTCCTATGGCTCCTGGGATCCGATTACTGTGGTTTGTACAATGATTTTGGGTACGGTTTCAGGCAAATCTATGGTAAGTATATTAGACATCTTTCAAGGACTGCTTTGCCTACTCGTGACCTTGTTCCATATGGATGACGGTCAGCAAGAAGTCCCTGCTGCAGTGCGTTCCGACGTCGCTCGCAGGAAATTGGAAGGTAATATACATTGCGTTGGATGCACGGCAGTACATGACGCAGGCAAAGCATACATTTGGGTCCGTCGCCAACAAGGGCAAGAGCGCGAGGCCGACGGCGACGGGCCATGGCACGAGCGATTCTCGCAGGCACTGAGGGCCGAGGAGGACACTGCGTGATCCGCTTCAGATCGAGAACGCGAGGACAGAAACTTGCCTTCACCCATTTGGGTCGACGTGCCTCGATAGCACGCGCTGTGCATCGTCTGCTCGATAAAGCCTGTAGATTAGCATACTACAGACCGTCCGACGACCGGCTTACCACCCGAATTTTGGATTCAAAATGGCCCTGTACCACTCGACGCTAGAGTCGGTTTTCACGGGTCCCTTTACCGGACGTGTTCCTCACCATCTGCGTCGACGGGTGCTATGCTGAATTGAACGTCGGACCGCTCGATCTCGAATTGCGGTCGTACTTGTCCTGGTTCTCGAAGATCTGAGTGGTCGCTCTTGCTTCCTTGATGACCGAGTCCGCAACGCGCAGCTTAAGCAAGCTAACGAGACGTTTTACTCGACCGCGGCAAGGAACGTACGCAGCGACTCTGTTTGCCCTTTCCCCGCATGTCGAGCGTCAGCGAGTTCGCGGCGGGGTCGTTCGTTCGTTCTCTCGAGGCGTGCACTGTTCTCGCTTAGCAGGCGCGAATGCTTTCGACGTACGAACGAGAGCGACGTTGACGTACCCACGTCCCGTGTCTAAAGAAAAGCAGTTAAACATTGACCGCCAGACGAACGAAACTTGGTCGCTCACATAGAATTTGAGCATATCCCCTGCATGACGAGACGGCGACAAACGCGCCTGCAACGGGATGCACATAAGATCCCTGGTGCCGTGAATGGACTACTTTGAGTGTTCAGGCGTCGAGACATTGGGCGTCGAGGTGAAGAACTGATTTCAACTACATAGGATTTCTCACACTGTAGGTATTGCGTCTCTGCGTTCCACCTCGCTCCACCTGCCATCTCGTGACACCGCGACAAGGGCGGGACCCCAGCGCCCATTGGCGCACCCACCTCGCTGCCATCGCCAGCGTCCAATCTCCGCCCCTCCCCGCTCACGATGTGCTCTACCTGCGGACGAGGAATGTGACACACACTACAGTATCAAGACCACAAATGACAGCTGGTCCATGGTAAACAGAATGGAAAGAACTCGGGCCGTCCACTCGGCGCTTGGGAAATTGGCATCAAGGGTTCGCCCAGGTCACTAGTCCTGGAGCAAGGTCCGTTCTCCCGCGCCATCCCAGCCGATTCTCGTGTTCTCGTCAGCGTTGTCGTTTCGACCGGCCAGCTTTCGGTGCTCACCATTTTTTCGCTGCAGGCATCTGCTGGTGGACATGTTTGATTGAAGGGATGGGTGTGTGGAGTCTGTTCAGGCTGCGTGCGCCTCGAGTCGCACGTCCAAAAACGCACGTGCTCTCGACTTTTCGGCGTTTGTGCGTATCGATCCACTCTTTTCGTCCCAGCTCGCTATCGCATCTTACGGTTCCTCACCATTTGTCAACGTCGTCACGCCTCCCTTTGGCGAGTATCTTTTGCTCTCTCCGATCGTCGTCTGTTTCGCTGATTCTGAAGCGCAGGTGCCAGGTACTTATGGCGACCTAGTGTGCAAATGATGGGGCGTTCCTGAAAAAAGGAAAAAAAACCCTCATCGTCCCTCAGTGCCATGCATCTCTTTCGGATGTACGTCGACCGCCCCTTCCCTGCGTCGAATCTCGGCAATCGCCGCGACGAACGTGATACGCTTGACGGGCATGCATGGGCCTCGACGAGTCGATCTCGGTTTTCCGATTCCTCGCGCCATCCACTCTGTCGATCGAGCGGGTCTGTGACCCGTCATGTCTGTCATGGAATCCATAGATCGCGTCTATGTCTTCGGTCCCTCTGTTGCTTGGGTATAATATGACAGCCCTCTTTTCAGGTATTCACTCTGACGTAGCGCTAGTCCGTGCAATCTCCGTAGGCCACCTTAGTCTTCACGCATTCTTGCATGTGAAGGCCCCCTCCGCGCGTCACTTATTGTGTATGGAGTCCAGGTAAATTACTGGATGCGTGTTTCTTATAGATTCTGGAGCGAGCTACGCGTACCATCGTGTAACAGGTATGTATGCACCCGTAGTAGCTCTTACCGTGACTTCGCGAGGCGAGAGCGCCGAAGCTTGTAGTTAGCCTATTTACATGGACGTCCTACCTGAGTTTGTGAACGCGTTCCTTCGCCGCCCGGGCCCATCAGTTTCTCCACAGAGAAGTCCGTCTTCAATCAGGCCTGTTCCAGCAAGCATGAGTTTCTTGTGAATGGGAAGGAATAGTTCTTGTTCGGCTTTGAAGCCTGCTCCCGCAGTCCTTTTCCAGCGGCGGAGGATCTTACTGATGCACAGACTGTAGATGCAAAATTTCCTGGGTTCACCGAGAAATTCACGTTCAATGAGGAGTTTCACTAAGTGAGAAGTTTCGCCATGTCTCGTTATTGATGTTGCCTCCACGTCCAGTACCATTTAGCAATACATTCGGCAAGATAGCAAAACTATGTATCTCTTATATATTCGTCCATTTGGGGTGCTGGCGCTTCGGGCAAGGCATCCGAAATGCGACCATTTGTCCTAGGAAATGGAGCCTGCAACATCGCGTCTGCACCGTACCCATCTCTCATCTGCTTTGTCCTCGTCAAGGTGTGCTGCAGTCATCGGATCGCAGCGACTACGCAACGTCCACAACAACTACGGAAGTATTCTCGATCGGATGACGACTGTTCGCATCCTCGTCGACATAGGACAACTTCCCTCGTACACCATCCAAGACCACCTTTTCGTTCGCATAGCTCGAATCGTGGTCGACTGGAGACACGATTTGGTCCCACTCCCCTTCACGTGAGAAACCGCTCAAGGTTGCCACACAGCGATCTTGCGTAGCATCGATCGAGAATTTCATGATTCCGGTGCTCGCGTTCTCTGTGCAGCCTGGATACCTGGTGAACAAACCCCTCGCATAACCGTCGTTGGAAATGTCGTAGTATGCGTTGCAAAAGTCCAGATCGTCGTCATAGGGGAGCGATCCCCTGTTTCGGATGAGAAGAGATTGTCGTTTGATGGAAATTGGCAATACATCCTCCGACGTTGATCTCAGCGTCAAGTTGATACATGTAGATTCGAAGCCACCATATGTCCAATCTCGTTCCAAGACCTTCACGTTGACCGTGCCAGTCACAGGATCCACCACGGAATTCTGTATCAGGGCAAAAACTCCTTTCTGGTCGGACAAGTATTCACCCTCATGAGTGAGACGAAGGACGCCATTCGATTTTTCACCTGGCTGGTGATCCTCATCGACCGTGAAGGCTTGAATAACTATGTGGGGATTCCTGATCGTGTAGGGAGTCCAAGGATGGCTAAACACACGAAAAGCAAGAAGATGTGTGTTCGTGGGAATGACAGGATCTCCATAGCCCTGGTTTACCGCAGAACCGATCGTGGACTGTGTTGCGTCCTAGAAGTGAATGAATGTCATGGCCTTCGCGGCTTGTTATATGGCAGTAATAATACCATACCAGTGCTACACGAGGCTCGGGGAATTTGTAGAACATACGAGTTCGCGTGTCGAATACCAATGACTGGTCGAGCATGCATAGGAACCGTGAAAAGGGTACCGACATGTCTGGTCGACCATTGAGTTCAGGATTGAGTTTATCATCGACGCCTGCCACAGGAAGCTGAATAGCGGCGGAATAGCATGGCTCGTACGTCTCTGGATCCAACCGAATTTCTAACAGCCTCCTGTGAGGATGAGTGGTCATCAAAGGGTGTCCTTCGCAGATCACAAGGCAAACCCACATGCCCAGAGGTTCGACCATGCTAATCAGCACGTACACGATCCATTTTCCTTCTTCGGAGATCGTGATACGCTTGTCCCAATCGTCGATTTGTTCGTCTTGCTCCCATATCACTCGTGGCTCGCTCGGTTCCGCATTTGCGCTCGTGCCGCTGTCGTACAGCAGGAACTGCAACTTAGATTGAGAACACACGATGAACCACCTCCCGTCGATGAGATCAACTTTTCCCGCCGCCGATCCTTTGAAGGGGACTTTTCGGCGTGACAGAGTTTGGAGATCCTGCTTGGTCCACTTTTTCGCCAGTTGTGCAGACTTGATGAATGCGTCCTCGAAAGCGTGAGTAGGAAATGGACCAGAAAGACGAAGATAA
>JBBPMC010001455.1:0-10765 GCA_038090115.1 Strobilomyces echinocephalus | reverse complement strand
TGGGGAGCCTGTCTAAAACAAGTTAGGCGCAGGAACATTGCTCGGCACGTCCGTGAGCATCACTTGGCTCATGCTAGGAACGATCACCGTTCTGGAACCAAGGTAAGCGAAAGTCCCAGACTACCGCAGCGATAACTGAGTCTTTAGCAGTAGTTTCGTGCGTCCAGGAGGTAGAAGGAATGATGTCCTAGACGACTATTTGTACATATACACGCTGAGCCGCACAAATTCTACAGCAATTCTTGCTTCGTTATTCATCAAGCTGTCCAATCCAATGCTTCGTCGTTCAACGAGGATCAGCGTCTTCTACGTGTCCGGCATGAATAGGTCCTCATACACTCTGTCGCAGTACTTTCGCCTGGCACTGATAGTCAGAGGATCCGCTCCAGCCTAGTCCAGCTCACATGGTAAAGACGATGATTCACTCCCCAGTAAATCGACCTACTAGGGCGTGCCTCGGGACAACAGAAATGCATACTCCGAAATCGTTGCTCGCATCCGTCACTCCATAAACATCGGCCGGCTGCTGCTTTTGAACGACGAATAGACGGGGGGAATCATCCAAGCGCTTCATGATCGAAGGACTGGCAACATTCTGGGTACGTCACCCGCCGGGCTTCTTCACTGCTGCTCATTAGGATCGTAGCTAAACAGCCTTTAAACGATGCTCGTCTCGACCTCGCTCCATGATGGTGTCCTCGGTGTCGTCCTATTATGTGCGCCTTTTCCATTACGAGGGTGGGAGAGCTCACCCGAATCGGCCAGAACGCCGCTTCGCTGGCTGCCATCAGCTTTTGACACCCCTCCCGTAGCTGAGTAAACAAATCACGGCACTCGCACAGCCATGTTCTTGTTCTGAAAAGTGATCATGGGTTTCTCCGATGGACAGACGAAGAAAGCAGGGCGACTCGGAAGGTACACAGATGAGATAGATATGTAGAGTCCAGCGACTAGTCGACGTCGACAACAATTATGGATGTATCCTTGATCGGACTACCGCTCCACCCGTCCTTGTCCAGATAGGACAACTTCCCTCGCACTCCATCCAAGACTATCTTTTGCTTCGCACAACACGAATCGTGGCCGACGGGTGATATAATTTGGTCCCGCGACACTTCGCGCGAGAACCCGCTCAAGATGAGCTTGCAGGGATCCTGCGTAGCATCGATGGAGAACTTGGCGATGCCGGCGGGCCCAGAGTCGGTGCACTCACGGCAGCGGGTGAGCAACCCCCTCACGTAGCCATCATCAGAAATGTCGTAGAACTCCTCGCAAAGGGCGTCGTCGTCGTCGTCGTCGTCGCACAGTGGTTGCCGGTTGATGGAAATAGGCGATACGTCCTCTGAGGTTGACTGGAGCTTCAAGCTGATGCAGTTCGAGTAGAAGCCGTCATATTTGTTCCGTTCCAAGAGCTTTATGCTGATGGTGCCAGTCATGGGGTCCACCACGGAATTTCGTATGAGGGCAAAAGGCACTCTCTCCGATAGAAATACCCCTTCATGAGTGAGACGAAGGACGCCCTTTCCGTTTTCGCCTGGCTGCTGGTCCTCGTGGACAACGAAGGCTTGTACAGTGATCGTGCGCATCCACAATTGACCGGGAAACACGTAGAAAGAGAGAACATGCGTGTTCGTAGGCACGATAACAGTGTGCAATTTCCGGCGGCCCATTAAAGTACGACGGGTCGAATCCTAGTAAACGAACGTTAACCGTGGAATGCCCTGCACAATTTATAGCATACCAGTGCAGCATGAAACTTTGGGAGTTCATAAAACATGCGAGTTCGCGTGTCGAAGACCAGGGATGGACGTTCGATGGACAAGAACCGCGGACAGGGGGCCCACTTTATGTCCAATGTGTCGAATTCAGGCCGTTCATCGACGACTGACACCGGAAGCTGAAAGGTGGCAGCACTGCAGGGCGCACATGTCTCTGCATCCAACCGAATTTCCAAGAGCCTCCTGTTGGGATAGAAGTTGGTCGCCAAACTTTCGCGGATCGGAATCAACGTACATGCTTGAAGGCTTCACCATGCTCATCAGCACGTAGACGATCCACTGTCCTTCTTCGGACATCGCAATGCGCTTATCCCAGTTTTTGACTTGTTCCTTTTGGTCCCATATGACTCGTGGCTTGCTCGTTTCTGCGTTCGCGCTCGTGTCGTACACAAGGAACTGTCGATTCGATCGAGAGCACACGACAAACCACCTCCCGCCAATGAGATCTGCATTTCCAGCCACCCATCCTTTGAATGGGACTATTCGGCGCGACAGAATTTGGAAATCCTGCTTGGTCCACTTCTTCGCCAGCTCTGCAGACTTGACGAATGCGTCCTCGAAAGCCAGAGTAGGAAATGGCCCAGGAGGACGAAGATACGGGGCATTTGCATAGAACGCCTTCCAGATTCTTTGTTCGTGTGTTACCGTGCGAAACCACTTAGAGACCTGAGAGAGAACAGCGACGTCGTTCAATGCAGTTCGCTAGTCAGCGCGCAGCTGGTGGAAGTAAGACTCACCCTACGCCACCTGACGACGTCTTGAACGCTCGTGTAGCACAGGATCTCGCAAACGACCTCCGCTGGAATTATGCACTGGGTGATACTGATCATGGTAATGCTTGAAGACATGACATAGGGGGCAAACTCAGACCACTTATATTTCAAATATTTGATAGCTATCGGCTGTCGCTTTGCTCATATTTGCGTCTAGGTTTTAGATCGATCACCATGTGCATATTTCCAGCAGAGATCATTTCCAAGATCCTGTGCTACACAAGCATTCAAGACGTCGTCAGGTGGCGTAGGGTGAGTTTTACCCTCTCTAGATGCGAGCTGTGTTGAACAACGTCTCAGGTCTCAAAGTGGTTTCACTCCGTAACACACGAGCCCAAGATCTGGCAGGCGTTCTATGCAGATGTGCAGTATCTTCGTCCTCCTGGACCATTTCCTACTCTGGCTTTCGAGGACGCGTTCGTCGAGTCTGCCAGACTGGCCAAGAGGTGGACCAAGCAGGATTTCCAGATCGTGTCTCACCGGAGAGCCCCCTTCGAAGGATCGGTGAATGCCAAAGGTGTCGATCTCATCGGCGGGAGGTGGTTCGTCGTGTGTTCTTCATCGAACTCGCAGTTCCTCCTGTATGACTCGAGTGCAAACCCGGAGACGTATGAGCCGCAGGTCATATGGGAGCAAGAGGATCGGATCTCTGAATGGAACATGCGCGTCGCGACGTCTGAGGAAGGGCAATGGGTCCTCTACGTGATGATAAACACGGAGAAACCATTGAGCGCGTACGTTTTGCTTTTCGATTTTCCAAAGTTTTATTGACTAACCATCACCACAGGAAGCTCTTAGAAATCCGGTTGGACGCAGAGACCTGTGCTCCGTGCAGCACTGTCGCCTTCCAACTTCCAGCTTTCTCCTTTGGTAATCGGAGTAGATTTGCATTCGGTTACGAATGGGCCATACAGGCGCCCTGTTCACGGTTCCTGTTCTTTGATCGTAAAAATCTAGTCTTTGACACGCGAACTCGCATGTTCTACGAGTTGCCCAAGTTTCGTGCAGCACTGGTATGGGATGAGTACGCATGTCGTGTCATGGTTAACGTTCGTTTACTACCAGGATTCGACCCGCCGTTCCGTGGCGGGCCGCGAGGAGGTGCAGAGTTTCATCGTACCGACAAACACGCATGTTCTCGCTCTTCAAACGTTTTACGGCCCTTCATCGCAATGCGTATTCGTTGTACATGCCTTCGCCGTCCACGAGAATCAGCAACCGGACGAAAACAGAAAGAGTGTCCTTCATCTCACACATGAAGGGACGTATACATCAGAAAAATTTCCTTTTGCCCTCGTACAGAATTCTGTGGTGGACCCCGTGACTGGCGTCATCAGCATGAAAATCTTGGAAGAAGATAAATATGACGGCTTCCGATCCAACTGCATCAGCTTCTCGCTCCAGTCAACTCCGGAGGACGTATCGCCGATTTCCGTCAGCCAGAAACCCATTGTCATACGAAGTGAGGCACCGATCCCTCACTACCACTTCGGGCAAGAGGACCTTGGCAACACGTATTACGACGTTTCGAGCGATGGCTACGTGAGGGGGTTGCTCACCCAGGACTGCCCCCGGTGCAGCGAGCGTGGGAGCGTCGGGATCGCGAAGTTCTCGATGGACGCTACGCAAGATCCCTGCGTGGCCATTATGACCAGGTTCTCGAGCGAAGGGATGCAAGGCGAAATGGTGTCTCCCGTCGACCACTATTATCGTTTCCCGCACAGGGGGGTGTTCTTTGACGGCGTGCGAGGGAAGTTGTCCTATAAAGTTAGCAGCGACTGTGGTGGTCGAACCGAGGATGACTCCATAATTGTTGTCGACGTCGAGTAGTCGCTGAAATGTACATGTCTAACTGGCCCATCCCTGCTGGGATTCATTTAAATTTCTCCCTCGAAAGCCTCAAGAAAGAATAAGTGAATACTACTCTGTCAGTAGGTAGAAAAGGAGCATGACTGGTAGTCTTACTTCCAGGGAACGGCGCCAGCCACCGGAGGGACTGTCAGTGGTCCCAGCCCTCCTACTACACCATCGCTGTATCGCCCGTCGAGGAGAGAATACTAATGTCAGTAGGTAACACTAGCGCCACGGTGTATAATTCGATCAACCCATGTCAGTGATCATGGATTATATTCCCCAACGGACAAAGGGACCAAGAAGCGCAGGCGAGACGTAGTCCCCAGCATACAGTTCGGCGATTACTCGACGTCGCAAATAACTATGGACCCATCCTCGCCCTCCGAGTCGTCGCTGATATAGGACAACTTCCCTCGCACGCCGTCAAAGAACACATTTCCGTACACAAAACAAGAATAATGGTCGACGGGAGACACGATTTCGCCCCGCATCCCTTCGCTCGAGAACCTAGTCAAGACGACCACGCAGGGATCCTGCGTAGCGTCCATCGAAAACTTCGCGATCCCGACGCTCCCACGCTCGCTGCACTGCTGGCAGCTCTGGGTGAGCAACCCCCTCACGTAGCCATCGCTCGAAATGTCGTAGTATGTGTTTCCAAGGTCCTCTTCCCCGTAGTGGTAATGAGGGATCGGCACCTCGCTTCGCAGGACAATAGGTTTCTGGCTGACGGAAATCGGTGATACATCCTCCGGAGTTGACTGGAGCGTCAAGCTGATGCAGTTGGATCGGAAGCCGTCATATTTATCTGCTTCCAAGAGCTTAATGCTGACGGTGCCAGTCGCGGGGTCCACCACGGAATTCTGTACGAGGGCAAAGATAAATTTTGCAGATGAAAATGTCCCTTCATGTGTGAGACGAAGGACGCCATTTCCGTTTTCATCCAGCTGCCGATCTTCGTGAACGACAAAGGCTTGTACAATGATCATGTATGGTGGGCAAACATTGTAAAACTTCCGAAGAATGAGAACATGCGTGTTCGTGGGCACGATGAAACACTCCAACTCCCCGCGGCCCGCCAAGGAACGGCGAGTCGAATCCTAGTAGTAAACGAACGTCAACCATGACGTGACATGCATGACTCATACCATACCAGTGCCGCACGAAACTTGGGAAACTCGTAGAAAATGCGAGTTCGCGTGTCGAAGAATAGGGGCTCGTACTCCAAGAACAGGAACCGTGAACTGGGTGCGCACTGTATGGCCCATTCACAAT
Organism: Strobilomyces echinocephalus; assembly: GCA_038090115.1. Taxonomy (NCBI): domain Eukaryota; kingdom Fungi; phylum Basidiomycota; class Agaricomycetes; order Boletales; family Boletaceae; genus Strobilomyces; species Strobilomyces echinocephalus. The sequence continues at coordinate 5,088 of JBBPMC010001455.1, read as the reverse complement.
AACCAGAGTCAGAAACCGAAATCTGAAAGGCAACAGCGCCGCACGGCGCACATGTCTCTGCATCCAGCCGGATTTCCAAGAGCTTCCTATGGGGATAGTTGGTCAATAAAACTTTGGTAGATCGAAAGGCAAAACATACGTCCCCGATGGTTTCCTCGTCCTCACAAAAACGTAGAGGATCCATTGACCTTCCTCAGACGTCGCAACGCGTGTATTCCACTTGGAGATCTCATCCTCTTGCTCCCATATGACCTGCGGCTCGTGCGTCTCTGAGTTTGCACTCGTGTCGTACAGCAGGAGCTGCAGGTTCGATGAAGAACACACGACGAGCCACCTCCCGCCGATGAGATTGATATTGCCTTCAACAGATCCTTTGAAGGGGACTCTCCGGTGAGAAACAATTTGGAAATCCTGCTTGGTCCACCTCTCGGCCAGTTTGGCAGACTCGACGAGCGCGCTCTCGAAAGCCAAAGTATGAAATGGCCCAGGCGGCCGAAGATACCGCGCATCAGCGTAGAACGTCTTCCAGATTTTTGGTTCGTGTGTGACTGCGCGAAACCCCTTGGAGACCTGAGACGTTGTTCACTAACCAGCACGCATCCGGCAGGAGTAAAACTCACCCGACGCCATCTGACGACATCTTGAATGCTCGTGTAGCACAGAATCTCGCAGATGACTTCCACTGGAAATATGCTGCGACTGATCATGCTGGTCGATTCCTGCGAAAGCCACAGCCATGTTCACGTAAGCGGACACGCGCGAGTTGGGGCGACGACGTCCTTTTGCAAGGGCCGAGCCGGAAGCTAACAAGGGATCGTCGCACCATCAGAGTCCACTCGGGTCTCGAACGGGTGTCGGCCGCGTCTTTTCAAGCTCGGGCACCTGCCTGTCGGCCTCACCGTATCTTTTGCACGAACGCCCGCCGGTCGCCCTTACCCTGTCTTTTCGAGCGCGAACGCTCGCCCATGGCCCTCATCGCCCCCTTTTGGGCTCGGATGCTCGCCTGCCACGTCTCTTCGAGCGCCGACGTTCCCCCATCGCCCCCACAGAGTCTTGTCGGGCTTGGATGCTCGCAGGTCGCCCCCACACCGTCTTCTCGAGCGCGGGCGCTCGCCCACGACCCTCAGCACCCCTTTTCGAGCTCGGTCGGTCGGTCATCGTCTATTTTAGTGCGAGCGCTCTCCCGTCGTGTCAATTCGAGCCCAAACATTCGTCCGTCGACCCGCTACGCCTGCTCGAGCGCGAGCACTTGCTCGTTGGCCTGCAGCATTCGTCCAATTCTTACTTATATTCCTGTATCGTACATACTTTGCCCTGTCATTTGCCAGCACGCACAACACTTGAAACGGCCGTTCGTGTGCCGTCTGGCTACTTGATCGACGCACTAGCAAGAGACTGGATTTATCGAGAAGGAAATAGGCCAGGGGGCAGAAGCATGCACGCATTGGCCCGGGCGTAGTATGTGGTCCTCCAAACCTCGGGTTCATATGTGATGGCGTGGAACCATTTAGAAACCTGGAAAGTAGTGACATGGTCAAGCTAGTCGGTATGGTGCGACTAGAAAAGCTTTTTACCGTGCGCAAGCGAGTGACTTCCGTGGCACTCCAAAAACTGAGGATCCTGCAAGCAATTTCTACTAGAACATGGAGCACGCCCTGCATCGTTCAAAGGCGGGATGCGTTCGAGGGATAAATCTAAATGAATCCCAACAGCGATGAGCCGGTGAGCCACGTTAGATATGTACAATGCAGCTACTACTCGATGTCGACAACAACTACGGACGTATCCTCGGCTCTCAACCTGTTCCCATCGCTGGGATAGGACAACTTCCCTCGCACGCCGTCAAAGAACACCCTCAATCCGTGCACGAAACGAGAATAGTGGTCGACGGGAGACACGATTTCGCCTCGCATCCCTTCCCCCGAGAACGCGGTCAAGACGGCCACGCAGGGATCCTGCGTAGCGTCCATCGAGAACTTCGCGATCCCGACGCTCCCACGCTCGCTGCACTGGTGGCAGCTCTGGGTGAGCAACCCCCTTACGTGGCCGTCGCTCGAAATGTCGTAGTATGTGTTTCCAAGGTCCTCGTCCCCGTAGTGGTAGTGAGGGATCGGCACCTCGCTTCGCAGGACAATGGACTTCTGGCTGACGGAAATCGGCGATACGTCCTCCGAAGTTGACTGGAGGGTCAAGCTGATGCAGTTGGATCGGAAGCCGTCATATTTATCTCGTTCCAGGACTTTCATGCTGACGGCGCCAGTTGCAGGGTCCACCACAGAATTCTGTACGAGGGCAAAAGGAAATTTTTCTGATGTATATGTCCCTTCATGTGTGAGATGAAGGACACTCTTTCCGTTTTCGTCCGGTTGCTGATCCTCGTGGACGACGAAGGCATGTACGACGGACACGTATTGCGATGAATGACCGTAAAACCTTTGAAGAGCGAGAACATGCGTGCTCGTCGGCACGATGAAACTCTGCCCATCCTCGCGGCCCGCCACGGAACGGCGGGTCGAATCCTGGTAGTAAATGAACGTTAACCATGACACGACATGCGTGACTCATTCCATACCAGTGCTGCACGAAACTTGGGCAACTCGTAGAACATGCGAGTTCGCATGTCAAAGACTAGATTTTTATAATCCAAGAACAGGAACCGTGAACAGGGTGCCCACTGTACGGCCCATTCGTGACGGAGTCCAAATCTAGGCTGATCACCAAAGCCGGAAGCCGGGAGCTGAAAGGCAACAGCGCCGCACGGAGCACAGGTCTCTGCGTCCAACCGGATTTCCAAGAGCTTCCTATGAGGATAGTTGGTCAACAAAACTTTGGCAAATCGAAAAGAAAAACGTACGCGCTCGATGGTTTCATCGTGCTCATTAACACGTAGAGAATCCATTTCCCACCCTCAGACGTCGCAACCCGCATATTCCACTCGGAGATCTTATCCTCTTGCTCCCATATGACCTGCGGCTCGTGCGTCTCTGAGTTTGCACTCGTGTCGTACAGCAGGAGCTGCAGGTTCGATGAAGAACACACGACGAACCATCTCCCACCGATGAGATTGACATTTCCAGTCACCCATCCTTCGAAGGGGACTCTCCGGTGAGACACAATCTGGAAATCCTCCGTGGTCCACTTCTTGGCCAGTTTGGCAGACTCGACGAACGCGTTCTCGAAAGCCAGAGTAGGAAATGGCCCAGGCGGCCGAAGATATCGCGCATCAGCGTAGAACGTCTTCCAGATCTTGGGTTCGTGTGTGACTGCGCAAAACCCCTTGGAGACCTAAGATGCTGTTCAACACAGCCCGCTGGCCAGCATGCATCTGGTGGGAGTAAAACTCACCCGACGCCATCTGACAACGTCTTGAATGCTCGTGCAGCACAGGATCTTAGAAATGATCTCCACTGGAAATATGCACCCGGTGATCATGGTGATCAGTTCCTGAAACCAAGGTGCAAACATGAGCAAAGCGACAGTCAATAGCTATATATGGGAGGTAACTTGGAACAACCATGAGACGAGTTGATAGATGGCGAAACAGGCTCGAACATTGTGTTTGCTTAGTTGAGTTTCAGCAGGACACTCTTGGCGACACTCCGTCGCAGTGCAGCAGGCCGTGAAAAAGGCCGGTCAAAGGCGGAGTGGCGCGAGACATACGACTTTGCAACTTGACACGGTTTGCAAAAGACGACGGTATCGACCACGCAATCACATCCGAGCCCTTTACACCCGCTCACTTGATCCTTCTCCGGCTTGACTTTCGCAGGGGTCTCCAACTCGGTATACGTCCCACTCTCGAGGCACATGTTCCTAAGTGATGGGGAACCACATGGGTATGGGGACCCGCAACCCACAACAGCTGGGCGAGGACAATCGGCGGCGACCATCGCGACTCTCGACGAAATGAGAGTGGCACGGCGGTCGGTACACGCCGTCCTCAATACGGCAAGGGAGGCCATATGCGGCAGGGATGTTGCCGTGCCGCCGTCATTGTGTCGCGTCGGCGACTCGTCACGTCGTTGTGGTTTTCGCTGCTGGACGGTGCTCTAGTGGGCGCGGCGCGGCGCGAACGAGCAGAGGTGCGAAGGGTGAGGCTTTGCGCTCGATTGTCCACGCCTCGGGCGCGAACGAGCGGGACAAGTGGACGACGGCAGGCTCGAGCAGATGCAATGTGGAGATATGGAGGGCGGTATAGCACGAGGTGGGCGGCGAACCCTTGTACTCGATTGGACGGGCTACGAGCGCGAGGTGGTGCTGGACAACAACAAGGCACGAGATGGGGAGATGAACGCCGAGTGTGCGCGAGGAGACGCAACGGGAGTCAGGCAGTGGATGCCGGTTGGGCCCACGGAGACGCGATCGGAGGCATGGCCGTCGGTGGGACACAAGGAGGCGTGGACCGTGAGCCCTCGCGCCTGATTCGACACGCTGCGCTGGACGACATGGAGCGCGAGCAGGCGGGGAGGTGGGCGTTGGGCACGAGACCCACTCGAGGGGAGGCAGTGGTCGACGGTGGGATGCAGGTGCCAGTGGGCGGCCGGTCAAACGAGTGAGGATGGTGACCGGCCGTATCGTGCGTCGATCACACCATATAACGCCGCATGGGTACGATATCTCACGATTATCCGAACCTTGTTCCTGAACTCCAGCGATCATGGATTTGTACTCTCCGATGGACAGAGGGACCAAGAAGTGCAGGCGAGACGCAGTCATCAAACCACAGCGTACAGTTCGGTGACTACTCGACGTCGACAATAATCATGGAAGCATCCTTGACCGGACCACAGTACCTGTCAACGTCGAGATAGGATATCTTCCCTCGCACGCCGTCAAAGAATACCCTCAATCTGCTCACGAAACAAGCATAGTGGTCGACGGGAGACACGATTTCGCCTCGCACCCCTTCGCCCAAGAACGGGGTCAAGACGGCCACGCAGGGATCCTGCGTAGCGTCCATCGAGAACTTCGCGATCCCGACGCTCCCACGCTCGCCGCACTTGAAGCAGTTCTGGGTGAGCAACCCCCTCACGTAGCCGTCGCTCGAAATGTCGTAGTACGTGTTGCCAAGGTCCTCGTCCCCGTAGT
>JBBPMC010001454.1:0-10766 GCA_038090115.1 Strobilomyces echinocephalus | reverse complement strand
CACCCTTATTCGAGACCCGCGGACTTTCGAGCAGCTGCTCGTTGGTCGCTCCTACCGTCTTGATTCGAGTCTCAGCGCTCGTCTGTCGCCTTCACAGCGTTTTTTCAGACGCTGCCGCTCATTGGCCACTCCCACCGCCTTTACTGGAGTACACCGCCTGTTGGTCTCCCCCGCCGTGGTTTTTCGAGCGCCAACGCTCGTTTGTCCCCTTCACCGTCTTTATTCGAGCCTGAACACTTGCCCAACACCACCCTCGTATCTACTGGTGGCTGACCGGTCCGCCCGACCCCCCATTGTGTTTAGTCGAGCACCGACAGTCATTCGCTACACGTCGTGATGTAGATGGTAAGTATCCTATATAATATCAATTTTTGTCGTCGTCATCATCCTGTGCATTGAGTACTTGGACACACGACTCCGAATCGTGCTGACAATAACTATATCGCGCGCACTCGACCGAAAAATTGCGGGATTCTTTTGGGGTTTCCAGCGTCATAATCGTGCTGATATTGAGGGGTTTGCAGTACACATGTAGGTAGTAGGAACGCGGCGCGCTCGATAGGTAGAACGCGGCGCGTGGTGTGATCAGCGCGGTGCGCGGAACGCGGTGGGCAATATTTGTGCACTTGTTACGCCATAGCTGCCGACATGGAGCTTGCCACTTGCTGAACCGGACTCCAACATACTCGTGTCCCAGATTCAGAGTGCACCAGTTTCACTCTTGGATGCAGCCGCCAATCAGATGTTCAAGATTTCCACGTTGACCGGGGACGCAATTTATACCAGGCCATATATCAGGACAATTGAACCAAGCGCAAAGCGAAGTTCGACGATCCAACGGAGAATGCGTGAAATTACATGTAATTCACGACCGTGAACAGTACGCAGGGGCCCGACTCATGTGATGGACTAGTAGGTGTAATAGTGAGGCACGAGTGGCGGCGCTTGTTCTCGCGAGTCGCGCATCCTCCCGGCAGCGCTCGTCCTCGTCCATTTCTGTGCACGCACGCACCACTCCCTGCCTCCATTGACCATTCCGGCATCTCGCAGCTCACTCCTGGGGTCCGGAGCGCGCAGCAAGCTCGCAGACGTTGAGCAGGATGAGCCTCAGCGGCTTGGTCCGCTCGGAGATCCAGGTGGAAGATAATTACAGGTCTTTGGACGTCGCTCTGTCCGCTCGCTGCTCAGGAGAGGAGAGGGGGACAGATGGAGTGGATGAATGAGAGAGGCAAGAGCGCTTCGCGCTCTTCGGCCCGGAACGGAACCTGACCGGCCACGTATGTATGGCGTGAGTTGCGAGGCGGGCGGGAAACCTCGCAGACGCAGTGCCCGGCAGTCTGAAGGTGATCGCAGTCCCGGCAACGTGACATCACCCCTAGCCAGCCCCAGGCAGTTTCGTCCTTCCTCCCTCCGCCTGTCAATGCCTACCAGACGCCACTGATTTGACTCTGCTCCTCGCCATCACATCCACCACTTCCACGAAACTCCAATGTATTATGTGACGTGCTCAATTCCCTCGATGACAGAATACGACGTCGAAGAAATGCTGGCAACATCGTATGCAGACGCTGATTGCTTGCGTACAATCTAAGGTGTGATTGGAACTCACAGATGAACAAAACGCACGCGCCTCAGGAACACGCCCAAAGTGCCGCAGGTCGAGCATAAGTTCACAAGGTACTATCATAATGAGACTACCGCGTCACCATCGCCATCACATTGACCGTCGACTCTGTAGAGCCTGGCCGCGCTCGCGGGACGAGAACGCCGAGATGGTTAGGTAACAGGAGAGTAAGGTATCCGAGATCAATTGATGGCGCTGTCGTTCCGGGAAGACTAAAGGAAGTAGGGACAGATGAGAACGTTCCACGGAATGTATACTCTCTAAATGCAATGCATTCTCTATCATACTCAGCTTGCTTTAAGTTCTTCACGTCCGTCGAAAATGCGTCCTTCTCCTACCTTCATCCTACAAGCAGTCTGTTTACAGAGGCATCAAGCCAGGTCCAAAGGAACAGTCGTCTCTGTCGTTTACTTGATTCAACGCCTCCGCCGCATCTCATGGACAGTTAACGGGTCGCTGAATTAATGCCTGTAGTAACATCGTGAAAAAGCTGACTGAGGGCTAATGTGATTTTCATGACCTCGTCGCCTTCTTTGACCTCGCTCGGGACAATTGACACGCACTCCAGTAACAATATAAAGACGAAGAAATCTGTCAGGGAAAAGTGACCCGAAGGTTGAAAAGTGCCCGATGATCACTGAGCATCCCACCGGACACAAAGTAACAGCACTGACTCGTGTCTATCTAGTCTCGCTAACTAGTCCCATTTTCTACTGACTTCAGCTCGATGCCCTTTACCTGCTCCACGTCCGCGAATGCGATCGTTGCTAACCCAAATCCAGTGTCAATCGTCCTCCCGCGTCTGTCCCGAACGTCACGTGCATACAGTTCCCGAATGTCGATGATGAATCGAGGTGGTGCGGTCAACATGGGCACAAATTCCAGGATGAGTAACAATATAGACTGCCATACCCCCGCAGGAAACGCTCCAAAATACTGGAGTGTGCCTATCAGATCAGAAAGAAAGAAGCTGTGATAGAAAATGTTTGTTAGATGATGCAACAGCGAGATGCAGACGTACGCAAAGAAGTAGATAATACCTTGCTTGACAAGCAAGTTCATGTATCGATTTGGATTCCACCGCTTTGTCGTATAATACATTCGAAGTGAATGCCACACAAATCGGATGACCACGAGGATGCACATCAGTGCACCATGGATCATTTGCGAAAGGATGGATACTTGTAACCAAATATGAGAGGCTTTAAACTCTTCAAAGCAAAATGAAGAGTTCAAGAGCTGAATGTTGCCCACTGCGGTGTGACAACCATTGAGCAGAGCGGGACAATACCAGTTAGTGTAGAACATAGCATCGTTATAACCGGTGTGTGCATACCTAAATAAAGCCTCTGTGTGCTAATGATGACAGCAACGGAGATGGTGGAAATGATTTCTACCGTGAAAAATGCAAGAAGAACCACGAGAATCGGCCTCGAGCGATCGTACATTGCCCATACGCGGAGAATCATAACAACTGCAGCCCGATCATGTAGAGCTTACTGTGAAATAGATTTGACTGAAACTCACTATCAGCTGCCCCAAGGAAGAGAACAAACGCCCATCCCTCAGTTATTTTCAGTATTTCACCTTGGAACCATAAATGAAGGGATGCGAAATGTTGTGTCGATGCTCACAACTGTTCAATAAATATCACTTAGTATGGTGCCTTGGACCAACAAGAACGACTGGAAATACATACATCTATGAGTGAAGGCAATCAGTACATTTACCAATCTAGTGTCCCGAGAAGAATACCTTTGGACTAGTAAAGCCAGGCAGGGTGCTACCAACCACTCCGAACAGGATCACGTTTCAATCAGTGGCACAAGTAAAGACTCGACATACTAATATTCGGAATCCTGATCGAATCATTTTGAGTTAACATCCAGCGGCGTCATGCCATAACCACGAGCTCACATGTAACCATAAAGGCCAACATATCGAACCTATGACAGTGCTTAGCTTACTGCGGAACTGCATTGAAATCTAAATAAAAACACATACGAGAACGAACAGAAATGACACCCAGGTCCAAGGTTTGTTCTGCGGTCCCATCAGTAACAAATCAACAAATGACTATGTACTGACCCAGACATATTCTATCTGCATAGGTGATAAGTCAGTAAAGGCTCGTGCATAAGGTGACGCGTAAATGGAGCTATACCTCCTTTGACAGCGTAAGGACTGACAGCGAAGAAGTCGGTACTTTGTAAGGGAACAGAACTGTGGCTTACCATGATCATATATGAGAGCGGTAACGATTGCGACTGTGATAATATTGTAATGTCAATCTTCCAGTCGTGAAGATGGGCATACGCTTCGCATAGTCAAACTGATTGACGCTGATAAGTACAGATTCGAGTTGAGCGACGGAAGACATTCTCTTGACAGACACCTGGAAAGAGAGGTATGAGGATAGTTCCGGTCCACCTCCCAAGGGGCCAGCAGTAAAACTTATAAATGGGCGCGTGAACTCACCCTTTCGTTATTTACATAAATCCCGCTACGCCGTGATGGCGTCGGAGTTTGCCAGACAACAAATATCTTCGATGAGGAAGCCAGCTAGCTCATTCTGGGGTGCCTCTGAGAGCCAGCTACGTATGGCGTCGCCATAGCCCTGTGGCACGATCTCGGCAGATGGCGGTTCAGCGGTGATCAGCGTTGCACACGATTGGTTGGCAGGTCTTCCGAAACTTAAGGCGAGTAGAAGTGATGTGATCATGAACGTCACCTGACTCGGGCCGTTTTCACCACCACGAGTCTGTCTCAACCTGTGGGTCCCCTGAAAAACGCGGTCAGTTTCGAAATTTGGATTTGTTTGTCCCCACCCAAGCACTTGCATGTTAGCCCCCGAAATTGCAGTGTTCGAGACTTGATCATCCATCACTGTTGGAATCATAATTATGTAGAACTTGCTTCTCAACTCTGATCAGAGGCCGCTCAATCTCCTCTTCATTCTCAACACGGGGTATGTACCACGGTTCGGGTCATCGCTGTCGATAATCCTGTGCGTTGGCGGGATTAGTACTGACGAGATCCGCAAGGGCGAATGGTTCAAGGTACCGTGAGTGACACCGTATGCCTCTTGTGACAGATACAGAATACTATTTTGCTTGTGTTCTCTCCATTGAAAAGACTGGATACTGAATGGGAACTCACGGTCATATCATCCTATCAAGAGCACGCGGTCGCCAGTGAAGTACCCCCCTCTTTCGCCGATGGAGTGTGGACTCCGGCTTCTAGAAAAGACTGCCTACCACACCAACTGCGTATCCACGGGTGTCGTGCATTACTTCAAACTTGGAGGGTGCCTACTATTTCCGAAGGAACAGTCGCCTCTGTTAGTACCTCGAATTCGGGGTGCGCGACTCCGCAAACGCTGCCTCAACACTTACCTCCCCTACCACCGACTCACAGAGCGCCTCTTGGTCCCCACCCTGCGCTATATATGAAGTCAATGCTTAGCATACTCGGCTCGACAAAGAGTGGATGTCGATACGCCGATCTGTACTCCATCACTCATAGTTGTCCAGAGTGCCAGTCCATCGGACTGCTTACATATATGCATGCCATGCACACAACATAAACCAAGAACAGCGTCAAAGTAAGTGCACGGCATTCTAAACGTTAGTTCATGCATGGACTGTGGAAGGCCATTGGATTTCCTCAACACTACACCCTGCTTAACGTCCGGAAAACAAGCCAAGTTCAACGTCGATCGATCCCCCACGTCTACCCTGGAGGTCCCGTGCGTACAACTCCCGAATACTCAGGATGAAACGAGGCGCCATGGTTAACGCGGGCACAAATTCCAAGACGAACAACAACATCCTCTGCCATCCTCCCGCCGGAAATATTTCGAAGTAGAACAAAGTAGCCATCAGCTCGGCAAGAAAGAAGCTGCATTCGGAAAGCTGCTGTTAGCAGAGCGGGCAAGATGCTGGGAGGGAGACGCACGCCAAGAAATAGAGAACGCCCTGCTTGATCAGTAGGCTCATGTACTCGTTTAGTTTCCATTGCTTTGTCACGTAATACACCTCGAGTGACTGCTGAATGAATTGGACAATCACAAGAACGCACATCGCTGTACTATGTGTCATTTTTGAAATGAAGCTCACTCGCAGCCAAGTAGGCGAGAAATGGTAGTTTGCCGAGCAACGCGAGTTGAATATCTCTGTGCCACTGATTGTCCCTGTGCGGGGGACCATCAGATGGTGTGGCGATGGGCACCTAGTTAATGCAGTGAAGCACGTACCTTTTGGAATGCTGAAAAGGATGGCACCAAGGAGAGTGAAAGCCATCTCCATGGAAAAAGATGTCAAGAGAACAATGAGGATTGCCCTCGATCGATTATACATTGCCCAGACACGGAGGACCATAACAACTGCAGTTGTGTCAGAATTTACTCTTTCTAAACGTGAATTTCACACAACTCACAGTCGGCCGCGCCGAGGAAGAGTACAAGAGTCCACTCATCGACGATATACATGATTTCACCTTGGAATCACGAATAAAATACTGGTCGTACTGAGGGAAAACTTGAGGTGTGGATACTCACAGCTGTTTCACGGATGTCAGGGCCGAATTGTAACACGTGCTAGTGGACACTTACATCTCGAGGGGGGGAAAGTATGTTTGTTATGTAGTTTTCTGCGTCAGAGAAACAATACCTTTGCACCAGCAGGGTCGGCGAGCGACTGGTAAATCGCTTCAAACAACGGTATGTGTGAATCTGCATTATGCTTGAATGCGGGACATACTAAGGTTCGCAATTCTGAATAACCGTTTAGCATGAGCCTGCAGTATATGTCACATTATTAAAATAAACACACATGTGACCATAAGAGCCGAAATAACGGACCTGCCACAGCACTGTGGTTAGTTTGGCTGTGACACTACTAAGAGGCTTGACGCTCACGAGAATGAACAGAAGTGTCATCCAGGTCCGGGGTTTTCGCTGTAGTCATATGAGGGACGAGTTCCCTTGGCGAAGGATGGACTGCTGACCCAAATATACTCTATCTATATGTATTTTCAGTAGGGGGACCATAATGATGGGGAGGGACAGTATGATATATCATACTTCTTTCGGAAATGTAAGAACTGGCGAGCAAGAACGGTGTTACTTGAAGTTTAATTCGAAAGAGAACTTGTAGCTCACTATGATCATATATGAGGGCGGTGAGGGTCGCGACTGTGTAAGGTTGTTACATAGATCCCGCAACAATAAGAACGGGCATACGAGCAGCGTAATTGCTTTGCCGAGTGCCTATCTGCATAGGTTGCAGCACTGAAGACATAATCTTGACGGGGGTGTGATGAGTGAAAATTCTGACTGCGACAGACAGCAAGAAGGAATATCTGCTCCACCTTTCGAAATAGAGCTTTATAGGAGAGTCGAGCTCAGACTCGGTCAGGACTCAGAGTCACCGAGCGAATCATTGCGGGATCTGATCGTTCCTAGTCCATTGCCACATGGATGTACGTACTGGACCAGTGTTGGCTATCTGATCCAAGGCACCTTCTTTTGCCCTGTGTCGGATTTAGGAGCCCAGAGCAAAGTCAGTCAAAGACATTTTCGGAACGGACCTCGCAAAAATTTTAACGGAAAGACTCACGAGGTGGTTTCAGTGTTTCGGCCAGACTGTGGCAGCTTCGGGTTCATGGACGCCGTCGCTACTTGTTTCCGGCAACTCCATGTCCGCCGCTAACCCGGGGGTGGCTGATACGATGACGGCCGCGACGATCGAGGATCACGGCCAAAACCCCTCATCAACCTAGACTGTACTTTCGTCCTGATGGATATGCATACGGAGCACTGTTCTTGCAACGGATAGCCTGTAACTGCGCAAAGTGGCGCGTTTTCTCAGCGATTGCAAGTTAGTTTCGTGACTGCGGCGGTCCTCGATGCGAGGACCGTGGGAAACCTCATTATCGAAGGATGATGGACGCTGTGTAGGAGCTGGGGCGCTGGGGCCTGGGCCTAGGAGTCCCTCCGAGCGGTGTCAGGGTCTTGGCGCAGTGTCGCATAAGTTGGGCCTGGCCCTCCCAAACGCTGAACGGGAGAATGCAATCTTCTTCCTGTGAGCACTGGATATTGAATGTTGAATATTGAACCGGCAAGCCACTGTGCGGCACGATCATTTCTGCGGCCGGGGGCAACACAGGCGTTGTTCCCTACTACATACTTGAGCCTATGAGCTCTGCCGGGCTGGCTCTCCAAGACTTCAAAACGTCATCAAACACAAGGTTCCTGCCGAGCGGAAGTTCGACCCGTCACGACCCCCCCCCCAAAAAAAAAAAAAGTACACGAAGGTCTACGTACGTGCGGCCGGAAGAACGCGAGGTTCGCGCCGTCTACCTACTCTGGCCGAGTCCCCTCGACCGGGTCCTCCTCCCCGAAGTTGGCGAACGCGATCCCAGCGCCGCGAACCGTCGACACGCCTCCGCACGTCCCTTGAACGTCCCACGCATACAGCTCGTGAATGCTCAGAATGAAGCGTGGCGGGGCTGACATGATCGGCACGTGTTCGAGGAAGAGCAAGAGCGCGAACTGCCATCCGCCCTTGGGACACTTGCCGAAGGAGAACGCGTCGACCAGGAAAGAAAGCAAGAATCTGCAGAGGAAAAGCCACGAGCTTGGTCAAAAGACGGCAGGACGCGAGGGGACGCGGACGTACGCGAAGAAGTAGAGAACACCCTGTTTGATGAGAAAGTTGATGTACCGACCCTGCGTCCACTCCTTCGTCGCATGGTAAATTTGAAGTGACCGTCTCAGGAACTGGACGATCACGAAGATGCACATCACCGAGCTATGTGCTATCTGTAAAGTGAGGGACACTATTGAGGTGTACCGCGCAAGACGACGCATTGAGTACCTGGGTGGCGCCCACTGTGTTGCGACTCGTCAATGCGTGGCACCGTTCGTATACTTGGCGTCAACGAACCTGAGTAATTCTTTGGAATGTCAGAAAGCACGTCGAAGAGGACAGTGGTTATGATTTCCATCAAGAAGAATGCAAGGAGAGCGGCGAGGACCGGCATCCATCGGTGGTACATCACCCACACGCGGAGGATCATCACGACTAGAGCCCGTTAGGTTCGGTTTTCCAAGGCGTTTCTGCATTATAACTCACGATCGGCCGCACCAAGAAAGAGAAGAAATGTCCATCCCTCGATGATGTACATTGTTTTACCTTCGAATCGTGAATAAAACGAGAGAAAATATCTTCTTGCGCGAGCGCTTACAGCTGTTTGAATGTCATCATTAATGGCGTCGTAAAACCAAGGTCGGCTAGATACGTACGTCTAAGCGATAAGTAGTCAACTAGCTTGCCAGACGTCCATCGAAGAAGAAAAAATACCTTCGGATTAGCAATGTTCAGTATAGCACTGCCAACCACTTCGAAACAGCGTCATCTTCAATCAAAGGCGCGCTCTCAACAGACCAGACATACAGGTGTTCAGAATCCTAATTAACCCTTGGGGGTCGGCATTCGGTATCACTGTGCGACGAAACCACAAACTCACATATAACCGTAAAGGCCGACGTAACGGACCTGCATAGGCGTCGCTCAGTTCCCCGCAGGGTACGACAGCAGAAGGCCCGATACGTACGAGGACATATAGCAACGTCACCCAGGTCCAGCGCTTGCTCTGTCGTACCGTCAGCAACAAGCTACCGCGAAGAATGATCGACCACCGACCCAGACGTATTTTATCTGTATATGGAATACCGATCAGGAAAGCTTGATGCATGATGGAGGGGGAGTAGTGGCACTCTACCTCTTTCGGAAGCGTGAGGACTGGGGAACAGGTCAGCGCTAGTGCTCGACGCCAGAACAGACGCGTGACTCGCCATGATCGTACACGAGGGCGGTAAGGATGAGACGACTGTTTTACACAAGCGAGAACGGCCATACGGGTCGCATAGTTGTTCTGCTGAACGCTCGTCAGATCAGATCGGTGCGAGCAAAACATCGTATGAAAATAGAGAATCGCGAGGGTGGGAGGCAGGAAGGGATAAAATGACCTCTACTTTTCCAGCGGGCGACTAGCATTTTGTAGGGGAAGCGCCCAGCTGATTACATCATGGTCTTCTGATCAAGTGCGCCGGGTCAGGGAGCGCTGGTTCGTACAGCACGCGGGTTGGCCGGAGTAGACAACCCTCGCTCGCAATGATAACCGTTCATCTAGGAAACCAGATCAGCAAGCTAGTCCAAAACGTTCTCCGAGAACATGCCTAGGCATTTGCGAGGTGACCAGACAGTCAAATCGTCGTCGTGATCAATCATATGATAACATCTTAGCTCGGGCGGGGCGGCACTCACAGGAATGGGCACGTTATTGTTCACCTGTCGAAGTAATAACGGCAGCGCGCAACCAAACCTACGCAGCGCAGGGTCCAGGGAGCTGTAAAAACGATTAAAGTCTTGAGGTCATGCGGCGCAATGTCGGGCGGTATGAACAGTTTTCTCTTTGGGAAGGCTCCGACGCGTAATCTCCATTCTCGACGGACCGCCGGTTGTCGCCATCGCTCTCGAGTGGGTCCATGTTAGACACGTTTGCGGACGAGGTTCAAGGTGGCGGCGCACATCGTGGTGGATGCAATGCATTCTCTATCCTATTATACACCGTTAGCGTACTTTTTCGGACGATCCATCCTCTTCAGGCCCAGCCAACGTCGTCGTCGGTGTTTCCACCCATGACCCGCCTTCTTCCACGCTGAACGCTGAATGGGGAACCCACGCTCCTTGTGCGTCGGCAAGGTGTGCGACAAGAAGCGCTTCCTCGGTTTCGGGAATGCGAGAGGCTGGCGGTTCGCCGTCGGTGTGCCAGGTCGATGCATGGACGCGTACAAGCTGCTCCCGAGGAACAGACGTCTGTACGCTATCGGCACCTCGAACCCAGCGTCCAACATTCCGTGGACGACACGCTGTAAAAACGGATTGCACTTTCGCGGCGCGACGCCCCGTCTCGAGTACCGCGTCATCGCCTTCCGCTCCTTTTGCCTCCAACGCGAAGGTCGCGTCTTGATCGCCCGCCGCGTCATGCCAGGCTGCCGTCCAAACATCTCCAATGCCGCGTTGAAGAACCGTGCATCCGGTTGTAGGTTGTATATGCGGGGCTGCGCATCAGGGAC
>JBBPMC010001453.1:0-10787 GCA_038090115.1 Strobilomyces echinocephalus | reverse complement strand
GATCGCGCCGCCGGAGAGCGCGGCGGTGATCACGATTCAAGGGAGCGCGCTCGAGTGGGTGCCTGTGCAGGCGATGGTGAGGCATGCGGACGTGAAGCATCGGAGGGGGAAGGTGGCGTGGTGGGCGGGCGTCAAGGCGTTGGTGGACGCGCTCGCGGGGCGGTCTGCGTTGTTGTGAGCGGACGTGCGGGGGGATGTAGGATAGATAGACATAGACATAGAGTAGACGTTTCACTGGTCGCAACGGATGTACAATACGGCGAAAAATGCTATCGATCACATGGAGTTCGTAAGTAGCTACAAGGTTGGCGCCTACATGATTGGCATGTAGTACTCTTCACGTAAGTAGCTCGTATATCATGTATCGAGTGAGTTAGTAGTCGTTCCTTCTCCCCGTAGCTCCGACTCACACGACTTAACCCCTTTCTAGCTCGTACAACAGTATGCACACCTTCAAACGCATGTTTCATTGACTTCCCAAACGATAGGCTCAAGGCGGCACGGCAAGGACGTACACGATGAATAATTGTTGATGGCCACAGATGTCCCTTATTCATCCACTTGCATCGACGCTTCGCCGGTACCTCCACTCTGTTGGGGACTGCGATACTCCTATGAACGTATCAGAACAGTTCAGACGAATCGGCCAGCATGCATACCTTCCAAGAGCGATTTGGGTCCACAGGATCCAATGCAGACCAACCAATCGCCAACGGCTCTTGCTTTGTCGGGATGGGTACCTCACCGGGCCATTGTTCTGCAACTGCCTGGGCTGAGGCAGCATCGTCGCCGACGAAAAGTACTCCCCAACGAAGGTCCTTCAAATCGTTCGGCAAGTGCGTTCGTAGGTCCCGCAAACCTTCGATAGGGGATGCGTGTGTGGAACTTAGGGTCACTTGAATCGCATAAATCCCATCTTCGAGCACGAGCGCCGAGTCGATGCCGTGGAATCCGGTCGGCGCTATCCAGTAGTACGGAGGCCGTGCAGCTTCGACAGCAGGCCAGTCCGTCGGAACGAGAGTGTTGGTTCCTCGTAATGGGAGGACGCCTCGACGACAACCTTGCAGCCAGTGGCAGGTTATGGCCTGCGATGCGAGAAAGAAGACGTGGAGCCAATTTTCGAAGATATAGCGAGCCGCTGGACGAGTTCCGTGGTGTCGTGTAAGAGCACGGAAGAAGGTGGCCCTGATGCGACCGTCCTCCTCTTGGAGCGCCTCCGCTAGCATAGAGCAAAGGTGCGCGGTAGGTACGACGGCACGAGAAAACCTGCGAAGGAAACCAAGCTCGGGATCCTCTTTTGGCCGACAGAAGTAAAACGGGGATGGGGTTCCATCGGGATAGTTGTTCAATTCAATCCCAGGCAGAATTTCCTTGCATTTCTGTACAGAGCTCTTGACCCTCTCTCGATAGTACGTCTCAATCGTTCTATCGGAGTCATTAAGGAACTCTATGAGGCGTCGTGGAGCACCACCCCATTTCTCCGCAAGAACGCTCATGCGCTCGACGTCGAGATCCAGTAGTCGGCTGGCTGTTTCGTTAGCTTGGACAATGGTGCTGCGAGCTACTCACGCGAGATCGGCGATCTCCTCCTTGGACCAGATATCCATTACATAGCATTAGCCCCAGCATACTTGATCCATTCCTTCCACCGGCGTTCGCTGGGCGAGGTTGCTTGGATAACTTTGATGTCGCCTGCGGTGGTGTAGAATGTATGTAGGGGTTGCGTAACGGTACCGCTGGAATCCGAGAGCGCCTGGTAAACTCGCCATAGGCAGTGGCTTCTTCTGTGAGCAGCAAGTAGTATGGTTTGTCACTGCTCTGTAAATGCCATGCGACGGGCAGTTTCTTCCCGAGACGCGAGACCAGTATGTAGGCGAGGAAAAGTGATTTCCCTGACAATAGAAAAGGAGTTCAAGTTCACGTCCAGAAACATGGAACGTTGACGATGCTGGACTCACCGATACCAGGTTGGCCTGTAACGTAAGCCCCTCGTTTGTAACTGTCGTCCGTCTCCAGTGCTTGCAATGCGTTGCGATACTCTTCTCTCACGAGTACCTTTTCATGGATAACGTGCACACCGAGGAAGTTGAAAGCAGCGAGATGACCCGACAAATCGATGTACTGGAGTCCTGTGCGGGCATCGTCTTTCAAGATCGCCCCCTCGTTACCCCAAATTGCACTAGTAAGCGCGTAGAGTTCAACAAGACCCTCTTCTAGTTCTTCTGCCATGGTTAAGAACGTAGGTGTGAAGCTGCCCCTATCTATCTTCTTGGGTTACCCCTCACCCATTTGGATCCAAAAATTTGTCCAGACCCCCAAATGGGTCCTATAGGTATAAAACCGGGGTCCTGGTACGGCCAGGCGACACAAGCGTCGACTCGCCAGGCCTCCATGGTCCACACAATTCTCCTTAAATAAATTCTTAGATTAGAAATAAAGAAGTACTGTCAGACTGACATCGCGTAGATCGGACTTGGCAAAAAATTGACATCTCAAATACCGTCTTCGTCGAGACTCATAGCCACAGTCGATCTCGTGAATCACCTCATCGAATGCCCTATGCATGGCGAGGGACCGGATCCACACGGAAATGATGTCCGTGTGGTGCCCCATGGGTACGACAAAGCGCGTGGGGTGTCCGAAAGGACTGTCCGTCACCTTGATCCGCCTTAACTCCACCATCTCTTCCTTGCGAGCCACGCTCACTTCGCGTACGACGCGATGGTCGAACACGGGGGCGCGCAGCGATTGGAGCAAGAACGATCGCACGTCGTGTGTGCTTACGAGTGGCGGGAGAAGCCGGAGGGTTTCAGTCGCGCGATGAGGGATAAAGGAGGAGAAAGTAAGTTTGGTGGGTTAGGTATGGTTGGGCGGAGGTATAACATGACGAGGGCGAGGAACAACGGAGAGGGAGTCTGGGTAGGGCTCAAGATTTGTTTGCAATGTCTGCAAATAACTCGAGGAGGCAAGCCTTCGTAAAGTCCCCTAGTTTGTAAACGTACAACTCGAGTTAATGTTCGTGTCTGCCCGCGACCTAATAAAACCGCACGCGCTTCGTAAAGGTCTGGGTGTCGATGTTGAGTCATACAAGAGCGCGCAAAGAACTTCGCCCACCTCCTGAGAGTGATCCATATAATCAATCGGGTCGGTAACATTCGGTGTTATCAAAAGTTTCGCATACACTCCCGCGTGTTTGTCTATAGAACACATGGTCGCATCCAGATATACTCAGGAGAAATAACTTACCCTCTTCTCCCTTCCTCTTCGCAGTCATCGTGATCTCAAGATACAGCTCGGCCAATCGATCATGAAAACCGCGCTCTGTTCCTCGGTCTCGTCGATGAGGTACTCGATGTACCGCGCCGCTACGTCGGGGTCGAGTTTCTCGAGGTAACCTATGACTGCGCCGCGAGGAAGCTCGACGCCACCCTCTGAAGTAAATATCTGACATTACGAGGCGGGAGTTAAACGATCGCCGAGAAAGGGCACGGGGTAGGAACAGACCTGGAAGGCCATCTCTTTGTCATGCTCGAGTACCCAGCGCACAGACTCGAAGATCTGGTTCAGGAATTCTGGGCCCAACTTCTGCCGAGACGAGATAGAAGGACCAAGTTTGTTTCTCATGTCGTCCTCTTCATCGCTGGGTCTATTGGGGACGTCAAAAGATCAGTACCGAGTCTTTTTCACAAGTGGAAGAACCAGGTTGGATACCAACTGCTGCAGCGGCACAGTGGGGGCCTTGGTATGCATCTTCCTCCCGTACGAGTTCGGCATGTTTCTGTGTTCCACGAAACGTACTTGTCAGTTGCACTGAGCACTACAATGCAGTCCCGCTCTCGCGAATCCACGTAAATCAGACGTACGTCTCGCGCGTTCTCAGCTCCTCTTCCACCACCACCACCTCGCACCAAATAGGCAACCGACAGAGCGGGCCCAACGTGCTCGGTCTCCCGATCAAGTAACTCTTGAACAATGCCGTGTCGACGATCTGCGAGCGCGACGCCAGACGGTAGCACATAGAGGGAGGCTTGGGAAGTGGAGGACAACATCGGGAACAGACGCGACTGCGAGGGAGTGATGTGATGAGACGCGAGCGCACCCGCAAGCTTGGGTCGAAGGGACGTCAAGTAACGCCACAGCGTCTCCACCGAGCGCGCGGGGTCGTCTGGGAAGACGGTACGATTGAGCGTGGAGCCACAGTTCGCCACACCTATCGAGCACTTTGCTTTTCTTCCTTCCGCTCAACAAGACATCTTTGGACACCGCCGCAGGTAACAAGGTACCGAAACCCGTTTTCGTCCACACCCTCACGGAGTTTGCTGGCGAGGAGTTCGCGGCCACGACATGTTCTTTGCTAGCTCCCGGAGTACCCTTGTTCTTCCCGTCGCTCGACTTGGTCGACATCGCATCCTCCCCTCCACCGAGTTTCTCCTTCGCCGGGACTGCCGGACCCCCAAACAATGCTATTCATTCCTCCTGTTTCACAGCCAATCATTCAGTGACCTTGTCAGGATATAACGCAACGACTTTCGCAGGATTGACGCCGAGATCCAAAAACGTGTTGATCTCTTTGTTGTACTTGCCAGACCAGAATTGTGAGACAGCATTTAAGAGCGAGAATATAACAGTCCGCCTTGGGCTAGGGCCGGAGCGGTACATGTGATCCTGTAGGGCCATAGGACGCTCGAGATATCAACTCCCTCGATCTGGGCATCCAAATCACGCATTGTAAACTTTCAAATGCTAGTTCCAGCGGCGAGCGTCCGGTCGATGGAAGTAGAGATGAGAAAGATACAAGAGGGAGGCGATAGGGGAGTTGCACTGGGATGAGAAGCAATGACGCTGGTGGTAAGCAACCGCAATGACGAATTGGCGACAGAGATGGATTTGTGCAACTTGGAGAGGCGATTGCTCGAGAGAAAGGGAACGCGATAGTCTGTACCGGGAGCTTGACAATGGAAGAGACGACCTGGACGGCAGGACCCTGGAAAAAGTGAATGGTATTTGTGCGGGCGCGGTGGCCAGTGATAGCGACGAGGAACCTGTAGGGATGGAGGCATCGTTCATGTTGTTAGATGGTTCCGAGGGGAGGGGTACCGTGCCGGCTGGGAGAATGGAAAATATGTACGAGTTCGCGAACGCTTGAGTCATCCAACGCTTCGACCATTCGACAAGGGTTGGTGAAGGCCAACGATCTCACATATCTCTCTGTGTTGACTCGGCCAGGTAATGCTATTATCCATCGTCTTGCCATCCACATCGACGACGAAGCACTGGACTAGCTGAGCCGCATCAGCCACAGTCCTCAACAATCAAAATCATCTGGACTCACTCTCATTCACGACGGCAACCTTTCCTTCAGCGTCGCTACTCGGCCAGGTTTCGCGTTTTTTTTCTTCCCAGGCCGAGACTCGTTTAACTTGACAAACCAGAGAATGGCCTCATCCCCAGTGCCGGCAACGAAGGAACCGCGGGGACTGGCACATGCATCGTGGCGTCCAAGACTGTGGAGTTCTCCAAGGAAAGGACCACGTATCTCCTAGCCACAAGGATGCTACAATGAGCGAACCCAGACAAGCAGAATCGTTGTATACACACGGGTTAGCTCACCATCCATCCAGGCATACACGACCACCTTCCAACCACGAGAGTCGTCACCACAGCTGAGAATCTTGAGATTGGTATCGGGCCAGCCTCCGGAGAAAGTGAGGGCCATCTTGGACGAGTAACGATTCAGATCCGCTGAGCATTGATTTCGGGGTATCAAGCGGCGCCATGTTGCGTTCCGCCGTTCAGGGTAAGTAGGACCTTTGTGACCAAGTCGGAAGCGAATGACTTGGAAGCACAGCCACTACGCAAGGTTGATGCCATCGAGACCACAACGATCCACGTTCACTTGGATATAGTACATACATGCGCACGTCGACAACCCACAGGTTCGAGAAGAGCACCACCTCGTCTCCCAAACTTCTACCACAACGTCCTGTTCCCCTGTGTGGTGTTTCCACCTGGTTGGAGGTAGAACACCGCTGCAAGTAGACGACGACGGATTAACATCTCACGGGGGACACGGCATTAGACGGGCTCACCCTTTTTCTGGTACTCCCAGTGGTGATGCTGCAGTGCTTGTTGGATGGCGTATCGTGCCCTTCTTTCGCCGGCACACCTGGTCAAAGTGGTTTCCAAGGAGACAGGATGGTTGGACGAAGCGGCTCGGTCATCTTTGAGAGGTGGGTTCCCAACAAGTTCACAAGATATCTTTTTGGAATGCGTAGCATGATGCGTCGATCAGCGAGTACATAGGACGAGCAGCCAGGATGAGGAACATCCAACTCTGGAGGGTACTGTGGATCGAGCACATCCAGGGGCATGGAGTTCAATCAAGGGCCATGAGAAAGGTGCAGGCAGTGGGAACTCTGAGCGCATTCATTCAAGGAAGGTCGGGACTCGTAGAGCTCGGGTTGGGCCTCTGAAACGGATTGGATGACTTGGTTATCCTCGGGGGTGGTTCTAACCGGGTTCGAGTTCGCGGGTATCGGTATCTTGCACGAGTGGTGAGGCACGGGTAGCACCAGGGTACGGTTTGTGGCCGACAGCACTGCACGGTGGTTCGGTAGACCTTCAGCGAGGGGGTGCCAGTACTACAGGGTGCGCCTCTCGTTTTTTCCTTGTGTAGCCCCAAAAGCCTTGAATGTCGAAACCGAAATCAAAAAAGTCGAGTCCTAACGCAGATGAACGGTATTGCAGATCTCGTCCGAGGGCATTCATGGCGTCCCAGTATTCCTAGATAGCCATTGATATGGGATCACGTTGTACTTTTGCGCCCTGGAAAAGTATCGGCAGCCGCTGCGACATGTTGACCAGGAGTACACAGGTATGGATATGTGTGCGTAGGCCGTCCTTCAGAAAAAAAAAAATGAAATGTTGCTGATCGAATGGAACTACCGGCTTTCTCTTGCGAAGCAGCTCGATGATAGTATATGCAAGGAAGCAGGATGAGGTCGATTGACAGGGAAGGGCAATGTGGATACGTCGTCGTGATGGTCGATCCAGATTGCTGTGGTGGGAACGAAACAACATGCCACGGAAGAGTCGCGACCCGGAACTCGCCGACTTCAAGAGTGTGGTCAGGCCTCCAAGGTTCGGACCCCGTTCATGCTGGAACCCTTGGCGTGCCGAGAGGTCGTGTCGTGCCACTGCCCGTTCGGTGGGCGGGTGTCAAAGAGCGCTTGCATGTCTCGTCGATCGTTCTCTGGGAGATGAGATTCCGGGCGCAGCGGTGGGTTTTATATCCTCGTCGGAATGGAATCACATGAAATCGCAGCAGATCAATTCACCGTAGACATGCTCGGTCGCCAGGTCGATCACCCCCGGGCCCACAAGTCCACGGACACGACACCCATACCAGGCCCGATGTATAAGGCCCGCTACGAGTCAGAGTCGTGCGGCTTTCTAGGCTCGCTCTTTCCTCGTCCTCAACGACGTCGCCATCGACATGGTTGTCAACACACCGTGACCCTGCTCGTGTTTCGCTGGCATGCTCATCCGCGGGCGACAGTCCTCACCGTGTCTTGGATGACCGTCTGCTCCTCAGCAAGGAATATCATCATGATGGCGTACGTCTCTCGTCCTTTCTCTCTTGCCATTTTCTGATCCGCCCCGACAGACTGTGTTCGACGTCGGTCAGGCTACCACCCTGAAGTGCATTTATTTTGTCCTCGTTTCGCTCACAGCATCTGACGTCGTTCACAGGGAACCTCTGTCTGTCAGACCGTCACCCAGTCCAGAAAGTCCTGTGGACTGTTCTTGTTCTTCAGATGCGTTCAGCCCGACTATCGTCACATATAACCACAAAGAAGACAGCAACGCCGGCAGAATATATGGTACCCTTGCCATGAGGTCACCGGTGAGTATACACTCTCGTGTTCGCGCGTCTGGCTCAGTCGTGTCCCTTTCTAGCCAACTTGCATATCACGACCCTCGGGCACGGGTATTCGAGCAATGTTCACGTACCGCACGACTGTCCGTCCTCTTCTAGTGATGCCACCTGCTGGTTTTGACTGTGTCATCGCAGAAATGAACCTCTTGCATGTGATCACCGAGTTCTCGTTCGGGCCATATTTCCCTGACATTGCCCAGCTACTCGACTACTTGTTCGAGCTGGGTCACATTGATCTGACCTGAGGATGACAGGGCCACATCAGCTTGACTCGCGAACAGCTCGATGGCGTCCTTGAGGACGTCATACTCAGCACATGGAAGGCAACGATGTATTTTACAAGGTCGCTTTCAGGACGCCCAATATCTTCCCTGTTATCAGTCCGACATGGACAGAGCATCACGGGTGAACATACCATGCGCTGTCTTTGGTTTACATGATCGCGTGGCAGGACTCACGGGCAATTCTCTCGTGCAGGGTGGGACTCAAACAACCAAGAAAGTGGCTGGAGACATTGACCTTTCTGACTCAGATGACAGAGTCCCATCCTTGCCCAACACTACAATTCACTAGTTCCAACAGGGCATTTTACTAGCTGTGATGAGGCTTCAAGTAGTAAACATAGCATCATTTTCCATATCCCACTTCTTCCTGGGCCATTAAATTGGGAATAAGATGTCAGCATCCCATCCATTTGATTGCATCTCAAAGCATCAGGCCATTATTAGCTGAAAGACCAAGTATTAAAATGAATATGCTCCATGAATAGATAGTAGAGGTGTGAGAAACAAGCATGGAGGGAGCTGCTAAGGTTATACATCACAACATGAGATGTGTATCATAGGAGGTCATGATTACTAACATGTAAGAAATCAGTGCCAGCAGGAGGTCCATGATTCTTTAAAGAAAAGGTAATCAGTCTCCACTTTCCAAGTTCTGTTAGGGTACATTATCAAAGAAGGAATGGGAAGGTGAAATGATTTCCTGTTCCAAGGAGCTAACCAAGCAAAATACATATTGTCAGAGGATTGAATCCAGCCATCTTTCTCACAAAGATTGCCAAAGGGTGCAAGGTCTTGAACCTTCCACATTCTCACTGAACCATCATGAGAGCCAGAGATGATATTTGTTCCATCAGGAGAATAGGCAACAGACTTGACTGAATCTGTGTGTCCTTGGAATGGACCTGCCACACACTGCCCAGTGGCTGCATCCCAGATCCTGATGGTCTTGTCCCCTGAGCTGGAGACAATGTGTGTCCCATCAAGGGAATAGGCAACAGACCAGACTACTTCTGAGTGTCCTTGAAATGGACCTGCCACACACTGCCCAGTGGTTGCATCCCAGATCCTAATGGTTGTGTCCCAAGAGCCAGAGACAATGTGTGTCCCATCAGGTGAATATGCAACAGACAAGACTGATTCTGAGTGTCCCTGAAATGGACCTGCCACATGCTGCCCAGTGGTTGAATCCCAGATCCTAATGGTCTTGTCCACAGAGCCAGAGACAATGTGTGTCCCATTAGGGGAATAGACAACAGACTCAACTGAAGATGAGTGTCCCTGAAATGGACCTGCCACACACTGCCCAGTGGTTTCCCAGATCCTAATGGTCTTGTCCACAGAACCAGAGACAATATGTGTCCCATCAGGAGAATATGCAACAGACTCAACTGAATTTGAGTGTCCCTGAAATGGACCTGCCATACACTGCCCAGTGGTTGCATCCCAGATTCTAATGGTGTTGTCCCCTGAGCCAGAGACAATGTGGGTTCCATCAGGGGAATAGGCAACAGACAAGACTGAAGATAAGTGTCCCTGGAATGGACTTGCTGCACACTGCCCAGTGGTTGCATCCAAGATCCTAATGGTGTTGTCCCAAAAGCCAGAGACAATGTGTGCTCCATCAGGGGAATAGGCAACAGACTCAACTGAAGATGAGTGTTCCTGGAATAGACCTGCCACATACTGCCTAGTGGTTACATCCCAGATCCTAATGGTGTTGTCCCAAGAGCCAGAGACAATGTGTGTCCCATCAGGTGAATAGGCAACAGACTTGACTGAAGATGAGTGTCCCTGAAATGGTCCTGCCACACACTTCCCAGTGGTTGCATTCCAGATCTTAATGGTCTTGTCTCTTGAGCCAGAGACAATGTGTATTCCATCAGAGGAATAGGCAACAGACTCAACTGAAGATGAGTGTCCCTGGAATGGACCTGCCACATGCTGCCCAGTGGTTGCATTCCAGATCCTAATGGTCTTGTCCCTTGAGCCAGAGACAATGTGTACTCCATCAGGGGAATAGGCAACAGACTTGACTGAATCTGAATGTCCTTGGAATGGGCCTGTCACACACTGCCCAGTGGTTGCATTCCAGATCCTAATGGTCTTGTTCCAAGAGCCAAAGACAATGTGTGTCCCATCAGGGGAATAGGCAACAGACTCAACTGAATCCAAGTGTTCCTGGAATAGACCTGCCACACACTCCCCAGTGGTTGCATCCCAGATCCTAATGGTGTTGTCCCAAGAGCCAGAGACAATGTGTGTCCCATCAGGAGAATAGGCAACAGACTCAACTGAAGATGAGTGCCCCTGAAATGGACCTGCCACACATTGCCCAGTGGTTGCATCCCAAACCCTAATGGTCTTGTCCACAGAGCCAGAGACAATAAGTGTCCCATCAGGGGAATAGGCAACAGACAAGACTGATTCCAAGTGTCCCTGGAATGGACCTGCCACACACTGTCCAGTGGTTGCATCCCAAATCCTAATGGTCTTGTCCCCTGAGCCAGAGACAATGTAGACCCCATTAGGGGAATAGGCAATACACCAAACATGATCACTGTGTC